>VDFB02187336.1:0-66928 GCA_007258455.2 Sequoia sempervirens | reverse complement strand
GACTATTGAAAATATTAATTGCTGAGCCTCTTTACTTCAGCCCCCAACTCATCTACTTGTCAGGAGCCTTTTCAACGGCAGTTTGCTTTTTGGGATCTTCATTCCTGTTTTGTACCTGACAACTTGCTTTTTGGGATCTTCATTCCTGTTTTGCTCCTGACAACTCCAAAATTTAATGTGGTAGGAAAATTTGAATTTCTAAAATTAACTGTGGTAGATCAATTCAAATTTTGAGTGGGAATTTTGTGAAGACAAAAGGAATGAATGAATGAAGTCAGTTGTGTGCAGCAGCTGTCTGAGAAAATGAATGTTTTTTGTGTGAGTTCTCTGTGTGATTCAGAGAAGCTCCTGAACAGCAGCAGCTATATTTTGTTTTGTGCATGTTTGTAGTGAGCAATTGAAAGCTCCTGACCGCTCAATGTTTGCCGGAAGCAGCAGATAGCTCCAGTCAAATAGAAAGAAGGAGAACTCTTAGAAGCTCCTAATAGTTTTGTATGTTTTGGGTGTAGCTCCAGATTGTTGCAAGTCTATTTTGTAGTCTGTAGTTTGTTGTTTCAGCTTTAAGAAAGCATTTTGTAAATGTTATTTTTTGGTTCATAGAAGAAGAAAATATTGCATGCCAAGTTTTGTGTCTCTCCATTCAACCTATTTTTGTTATTCCGCACTTTTGGGTATTTCCAATTTGACTGGAAACAGAGCAACAATCTCTGTGCATTTCATTTTATTTGAATTCTTGACATGGTTTCAGAGCCATAGGCCCCATTTCTACTGCGAATATGGTTTCAATTGCTTATGAGAAATTGTAATGTGAAAAAATACATGTATATTGTATATAGAATATGTAGATTTTAATGAATGAGTGAAGTTGCTCTCTGCTGTTCTAATGTGTAAATCCATCTGTAGGCAGACATGTTATTTAATTGCTATGAGGTCATGAAAAATACAGACTTGTTATTTAATTGCTGAGTTCATGAAAAATTAATTTCCTCCAACTGAAAGGGGTAAATACATTCTGGAAAAGAAAATCGTGGAATTCTATTAGTTCTAGAATGTAGCAATTAAGAAGAAGATGAATTATGCTGATTACCTTATGCTATTTTCTCACAGGGATAATATTAAAACTTTAAAGACCTGCTTGTGACAGCATCATAGGCTACATGTATAAGATTTTTATATTCATGATGAGACGTATTCACTACAGATAACATATGCATGAAAATGTGTACTCCTTATAGTTCGTTCTTGTCATAGTGACCTGCAAAAGTAAATAGTACATGTATGCTTTCTGCCTATGTCAAAAGGAGAAATGCTACATAGTTTTCTTTAATATATTTACAAAGGGCAGGATTTTTTTTATGTATAGCTGTTAATATTCTTATTTTATAGATCTCTTCCTCACATTTAGACATATTGCAATGCACGGTTTGGCATGTATGTACAGTGTGTTAGGTTCAGAGAGCATGCAAACAAAAGGAGGAGAAGTTTTACCCGTGGCATGAAAAGGGTTATGGAATCCTAAATTAAAAATAAATAATATAAGCAATAATAAAAGCTCCTATGTGCATGCTTTGCATGAGATCGTTCTACTCACTGCTCTCTTGCATCTAGATGAGTACAGTATTTTTAAAAGAGCAGGTATTCACCCAAATGGCAATAACTGCATCATATATATCATTTACCCTCTGTGTCTGATCCATTTAATCACTAGTGGTCTATCTATTCTGCATAGTAAATAACCACAACATAGAATAAGCAACATTTCGGGGTTTAGATGGGGTACCGTGAAAAGACCCTGTGAAACATAGAAAATAAAAGAAAAACAAAAAGGAATATATGTATATATATAAAAACATGGCAGATCGATAGTAACTTCAAACTCCAATCTGCTCTACAACGCCTTCCAGCTAATGGAGACGCCACAAAATGGCCTGCAAAATACAATAGAGATTTATGTGAGGGGCCGCTGGGTAAACAAGAAAAAGGAAATGAGGACACGTTATGTGCAAGATTAGAGTTTCAAGAGATAGGGTTACTTTATAGGCTGCCACATGGTGACCTATCGTGGGCGATGGGACGATTCAAATATCTTAATTCATTTTTCACATTGAACCAGGATATTCCCAATCAGTTTGAAAACAATTTGAAGGTGGACAGTTTGAATGAGCTACTTGACGAGGCAAAACTTTACAAAACGACAAGTTTCGTAATCAATATTCATAATAGGAGAGTCATCATTGAAAGGAACTAGAAAATATGTTAATGTTGTGCTTCTTAATCCCTTAAACTGTTTGATCTCATGATCATTAAAATTTCTTCCTTCATTCATTGTTTCTTTCTTATTTTCTTTTTACCTCCAATGGCTAACTTAATGCATTTCAAGGGAGGCAACACATTTTATGCTATTTGGTTCTTAGCTGCATTATAAAATTGCATTATTGAAATTCAATGTTTCTTTTTTAATATTAGGACCCCTTAGAAATGTTTTGGCTCCTCATTCATGCATGGGCAGCATGCATATGTTCATGGAGTAACATTTAAACCTCACTAGCATGATTATTAATACGACGTCGTGTTCTATTTTTAACATGGGCCTATCATATAGTTGTTTTGTGAATGAATGAGGGTGACTTAACTAGAATTGGGTTTAACAAACTTAATTAATAAAAAAATATTTGTTATTAATAGAAGCAACTAGTCTCTCAACAAAACACACCACGCATAGGCATGTAAAATAGAAAAACGCAAACATACATAAAAATGTGCATAGAAACATACATAACATGATGTGATGGCGTAGTGCGGGGCTTGCAAGATGGGGGGTAAAAGTGATGAAATCAACAAAAGGGAGCAAATGTTACGACGATGAAAGGGAGCCCATAACAACGTTGTCAAGTTGGTTTTCCTTTCTTTTTCCATCTATGATGTTGGGGTGGGAGTTGGACCATAAAATTGAGCCCCATGGCTTGCACGAGAAGCTGTCATTTTTAGTGAAATTTTTGTGTTCATGCGGGAATTAGAGACGGACTGACATATGCAAGATTTGCATTGAAAATAACTCCAAGAAGAATTGCCTTTCGAGAAAGAAGACAAAAAGCACTTTGTGTTGTCAGAATTTCCAGTCTACATGTTGAAAGTTGAAGGTTGAAGTGCACGTGGAGGAGTTGGAGGAGAAAATGGACCAAATCGAGGTGAGGGGTAACTAACCAATTGGATTGCAAAGGATTTTACAACACTATGTTGGTTGTTTTTTTCTTAACACCTAGGGTTTTCCAACATGGAATTTTACAAAACAGAATGAATGTCTTGAAATTTTTTTATAATTTAGATAGTACGAATGTATTGAAAGGCCCCTTCAAAATTTATAAGGACTCTTAATTTGAGTAAAAATTGCATTTAAATTTCCTCATGATTAAAAAAAAGTGCACAAAATAATTCTAAATTGAAAAACACAATGTTGGCTGTTAGTTATTTGAATATGCATGTTTAAATGTAAAGGGTTTTCTTAGGGGGAGGAGTTGTAGGTGGGGGATACATAAAACTAACCAAATTGAGTTGAGGGGTGACTAACCAGTTGGGTTGTTATGTGTAGAGGGTTTTACAACATTAAGTGGGTTGCTTGCTTGTTAACACCTAAGGTTTTGTAATATGGAATTTTACAAAATAGTATGAATGTTTTGAAAGCATTTTGATGTTTAAACAACACAAATATAGTAAAAGGCTCCTTCAAAATTTATAACAACTTTTAATTAGAGTAGAAATTGCATTAAAATTTCCACATATGATTGAAAAAATTGCACAAAATAATTGTAAATTGGAAAACCCAATGTGGGTTGCCAGTTATTTGATTCTCCATGTTTAAATGTAAAGGGTTTTCTCACGAGGAGGGGTCGTAGGTGGTAGATGCATAAAACTAACCAAATTGAGCTGAGGGGTGACTAACCAATTGGGTTGTTACGTCTAGAGGGTTTTACAACACTATGTGGGTTGTTTGCGTCTAGAGGGTTTTACAACACTATGTGGGTTGCTTGCTTTTTAACAACTTGGGCTTTGCAACATGGAGTTTTACAAAACAATATGAATGTCTTGAAAAACTTTAATCGTTTAGATAACACGAATGTAGTGAAAGGCCCCTTTAAAATTTATAACCATTCTTAATTAGAGTAAAAATTGTATTTAAATTTCCTCATATGACTAAAAAAATGCACAAAATAATTGGAAATTGGAAAACACAATGTGGGTTTTTAGTCATATGATTGTGGTTGTCAAGGCATCTTTATCTTTTATAAGTTGTGCAATTGCACCTTTGACTTTGATCTATCAAAATGCTTTACACGATCACTATATGTAAATTGAACATTTCCTGATTGAGCCTCAGGGTGCTTAATATTAGCCTTCAACTTCTGAACTGCCTCTGATTCTTGCAAACACTCATTTTATAATGTTTCCATGTGCCCTTTTTCATAAGCAACACCTTCCATTGTTGCATGTTTATTATGTCAACTTCTTGTCTTTTAGATTGCAGTTGTCTATCAAAAGCATTAATTAAACTCCTTTTTCGACAGTAAAATCGTCTTTTAATCTTTTAATTCCTTTTCTAAATGGTTAATTGTAGTGTTTCTATTGTTTTACTTCAGTTTCAACATTTCAAACTATTTCTTTTGCATCTACAAGTTGACCAACCACACAGTTTTCCTCATCCCCATTGATGTTACCTATTATCACCCCTTTGGTATTCCTTTTCATGAGCTTCTAAATTTTTGTTAAACAGGTGCAGGACAATTGAGAGGGGGGCATGAATCAGTTGTCACAAAATTCCAACTAAAAACTTTGACACTTATCAATTCCACAACCACACTATTTTGTTATTAAATATAAGCATGAAACACAAATAACAGAAAGTAAATCAACACAATGAACACTAGATTTTTTACGTGGAAAACCCAATGAGGGAAAAACCACAGTGAGGGTTAACCCACAATATAAAGAGATTATAAAACCAAATACAAGGGTTCACTGTCCATAAGAGGACCCATTGTCCAAATACAAAGGCTCACTGCCTATAGAAAGGACTCGCTGTCCAATAGGGAGGCTCACTACCTAAATATACAAAAGAGAACAAAAGATCCACCACAACAATTAACACACATCCACAGCCTTGAATAAAGGATTGCAATAACTTTTAGTTCACTGCCTTCAGGAATCCAACACAATGAAGAACTGTTGCCTCAACTCATTCACACACACTTCTTTTCTTATGATTTGTGGCTTCCTTCATCACTTTGCATCACTGTCATACAACTCTTCACAATTTAACTTGCATTTATACCATCTTCAACCTTATAACCTTTCTCCAAGGTCGGCCACAAAAAACCTCATTTCATAAATTCAAATTAAGTCGGCAACTCAACATTCCCGCGGTGGAAAGGAATGAAAGTGGACTAATAAAACATTCATCCAAGACCAAAAATAAAATATCTTGGATCAACCACACACTTCCTTAATTAAATTTTATTCTTCGAATAAAGTGTAAACACCAGGTCGTCCAAACCTAGTGAAAACACAAATGAACATTGATGTGCACGCTTCCCAACAAGATGACATGCGGACACCACAACACACTTCATTATGCACGAGAATACATATCAAATTCCTCCAGATACATCTGCAGCAAGTGCAACAAACTTCAAACACTGAACACCTTCCACCAGTCCATCTGAACTGTGCAAACACACATAGCAACACTCAAACATGACTTTTGGACCACCAAACCTCAAACCTCTTTGCTAGAATCTCAAGAACACCTTCACAAGACATCCCAAATCCGCAAGATCTGAAACAAAATAGTGGAGGATTGCATAGTAGAAACATTTCTCCCAGTCCACAGAAGACCAACTCTGCCAGAACAATTCACATACCGATGAATGTAACTTTCACGTACCATCAAACCAAAAGCTAAAACTCAGGAGATACCACCATTAGACCATCAGGTTTGCACAAGCATATGATCAACACAGGAGAAACGCAAAACACATATCGGAGCACATTCTGAACACACTCAACATTCTGACTTCTTTTCTTTATTAATTTTCTCAAAAACACTTGGAAACACACCAATTCAGCACATCTGCAACGTCACAAAGATAGTTCCATGTATTCACAACATCTCAACTATACATGTACAATCTGCAACATACTGAATTGTGTTGACATCAATGACAACACCACCAAACTTAGCTCATACTTGCAACAATCTCCCCCTTTATCATTGATGGCAACACATGATGTGAAAAACCATCAAAGACAACATCTCATGCAATACCCTGGGAGAACACCTTCTCTTTCTCTACAACTGTTTTTCATATGACTCTCTCCCCCTTTGACATCAATGGAAAAGAACAAACACTTTGATCACTCCCCCTTAGGAGTACACCCATTAAACTCATAAGTTGCAACAATGAAAACCTTTTCTACTCCCCCTACGGAGTAGACCCATTTATCAGTCCAGATAAATGAAGAATCTATGAATTCACTGGACTGATGCACCTTCATGTGCACCTAGTTCAGAGGGTCAATGACCCCCAACCTCTCCCTAAGATGCTCAAAAGTATCCTTCGGAAGAGCCTTCGTAAATATATCTGCAATTTGCTCCTTTGTTGTCACATACTCCAATCTGACTTCATTTTCTAGCACCTTTTCTCTCAAGAAATGATATTTGATAGATATGTGTTTTGTTCTTGAATGCATAACTGAATTCTTTGAAATATTTATAGCACTCGTGTTGTCACAGAAAATAGAAATGGGCTCATCACATATCACTCCAATGTCTTTCAAAGTTTACTTCATCTACAAAACTTGTGTGCATCAGGATGCTGCAACAATATATTTTGCTTCTGCAGTGGATAAAGAGATCGAGTCTTGTTTCTTACTCAACCAAGAAACCAATCTTCTGCTAAGAAAGAAAGCACCTCCACTGGTACTCTTCTGGTCGTCCACACAACTAGCCCAATCTGCATCAGTATAAGCACTCAAGGTGAAATCAACACCCTTAGGATACCATAAGCCAGAATCTAGTGTACCTTTAAGATATCTAAATATCCTCTTTACAGCTGTAACATGTGCCTTTTTAGGATCTACTTGAAATCTGGCAACTAGACATACTGCATGCATAATATCTAGTCTGGTAGTAGTAAGATACAACAATCCACCAATCATAGATCTATATTTTCTCTTATCAGTCTTAGTAGATTCATCATCTTTGCTCAATTTACATCTAGTTACCATAAGAGTACTAACTGGTTTGGAGTCATCCATTCCAAATTTCTTCAACAACGCTTTTACATACTTAGATTGTAAAATAAATATCCCTTTATCAGTTTGATTCACTTGCAGACCAAGGAAGAAATTCAATTCACCAATCATGGACATCTCAAATTCTTTTTGCATCTCTTTAGCAAACCTCTTACACATTCCTTCATGTCCACCAAAAATGATATCATCAACTTATACAACAACTATCAACATTTTGTTACCTTGTACTTTGAAGTAGAGATTGTTGTCTACAGAACCTTTGTTGAATACTTGCTTTGTCAAGTATCTATCCAATCTTGCATACCAAGCTCTAGGAGCTTGTTTCAGTCCATACAATGCCTTTTTCAACTTACAAACCATGCCTGGTTTGTCAGATAACTGAAATCCTTCAGGTTGTTCCATGTACACTTCTTCCTCTGATTCACCATTCAAAAATACTGACTTGACATCCATCTGATACACTTTGAAATCCTTGTGGGAAAAAAATGTCAAAAACATCCTAATTGCTTCCATTCTAGGCATAGGTGCAAATGTTTCTTCAAAATCTATACCTTCAACTTGTGAATATCCCTTGCATAGAAGTCTTGCCTTATTCCTTACAACTTCTCCACTTTCATTCAGCTTATTTTGGAACACCCATTTTGAACCAATTACATTCTTATTCAAAGGTCTAGGGACTAGTTCCCATGTCTAATTATTTTCTATCTGTTGCAACTCTTCTTTTATAGCTTTCATCCAACTCTCATCTTCACATGCTTCACTCACAGACTTAGGTTCAATTTTATAAAGTAAACACAAATTTACCTTAGCTGCTACTTTACTTCTCTTCACACCTTTACTCTTATCTCCAATTATCTGTTCTTCCAGATGATTCTTTTGTACATACTTAGGAGTCTTAACAGTAGGTTTCGGCTCATTCTCTTCTTCTTCTTCTTTTTCAATCTGTTCTTCTTTCTCTTCTTCTTCCTTCTCCTTATTCTCCTCAGGTACATGTCCACAAATATGATCATCAGGTTCAACTTCACTTATCTTAATAGGTTTGTGTATGTCTTCATCAACGTTCACATTAGCACTTTCAATAATCTTTCTCAACCTTTTATTAAAGCATCTATATGCTTTACTAGTAGTAGAGTATCCAATAAAAATTCCTTCATCACACCTAGCATCAAACTTTCCAAGATTTTCATCATCTCTTAATGTAACATATGCTTCCAAATACCTTGAAGTACTTCACAGTAGGAGTTTTACCAGTCCATAACTCAAAAGGAGTCTTTGTATTGTTGTTTCTAATCTGAACTCTATTAAGAACATAAATAGCAGTGTGTATTGCCTCTCTCCAATACACATCTAGTACATTTGATTATTTCATCATGATTCTTGCAGCTTCTTGTACTATCTTGTTTTTCCTCTCAACTACCCCATTCTGTTGCGGGGTTCTCAGAGCAAAGAACTATCTCTTTATGCCATGTTGTTCACATAATGTATTAAACTCACTAGAAGTGAATTCTCCACCTCTATCAGATCTCAAACACTTGATTTTCAAACTTACTTATTTTCCACTCTTGCTTTGAATACCTTAAACTTATCCAGAGCCTAAGTCTTTTCTCTAATAAAAGCAACCCATGTCGTTCAAGTATAATCATCAATAAGAAGCATGAAATACCTATCACCATTCAGGCTTCCCGTTCTACTCGGACCACAAAGATCAATGTGAACTAACTCCAACATTTTGGTAGTAGAGTGCTCTTTTCCCTTAAAGTTGCATCTTGTATGTTTCCCCAATTGACAACTTCTACAAATAGTATTAGTAGGTTTTCTGATTCTAGGCAACCCTCGAACAATTTCTTTTGAACTAATTTTGACCAGATTATCAAAGTTTACATGTCCCATTCTCTGGTGCCATAACCAACTTTCACTGACTTGAGATACAAGGCATTGACCATCAACTCCCTTAAGTTGATAGATGTTTCCATGAGTTCTCCTTCCAGCAACAACCATATCTCCATTTCTGGATCCTTTTTCTGATTTCACAGGTATTATTTTGAAACACAAGTTTAAAACCATTGCTACACATCTTACCAACACTCAAAAGGTTATGCCTCAAACCCTTCACATAATATACATCATCAGTGTTGTGTACTCCATCAAAATTAATTGAACCTTCCCACAAATCTTAGCTCCTGAATCATCACCAAACATGACTAAACCACAATCATACTTTTCAAATTTAGTAAACTTACTCTTATCTCCGGTCATGTGATTAGAACATCCACTATCAATTACCCAGTATTCTTCATCCTGTCTTGCATGAAAAGCGGTAACCAAAATACCTTCCATCCTATTCCTCTTATTCTCCAGAGCCTTCTTGCTTGCACATTTTCCAAGGTTAGCAGATACAGATTTACTTTTCAAAGCTAAAAACAAGCATTCACTATCATCAAACTCATTTTCAGACTCGTCATCTGAGATTCCAGCTTCTTCTTTAACATAGTACAACTTGTATTTCTTAACCTTCCTATCATTATATTTATGATCCATGTTCTTATGTACAGCTCTATTCAGACATCTTGAAACATAATGACCAATATTACCACAACTAAAACATTTAAAGGGAAACACACATTTATACTTTTCGGTACCTTTCTTCAACTTCCGAGTGAAGTTCGCTTCCAACTCATGAGAACCATCACTCTCCAGATCATCTTCAATCTTCATTTCCTTAAATGTTGTCTCTGTCTATTCTTCTTTCCTATCTTCTTTCCTAAAATTTCTCATTTCAAATTCTTGCAAGGTGTCAAACAACTATTCTTTAGTATAATTCGTAGGATCATACATCTCTTCAATAGCTGAGATCTTATCACTGTAGCAATTTGGTAGGGTGATTAGGATCTTCTCAATAATATCTTCATCGGTTAGCTTTCCTCGATTCTTAACTTCATTTGCTGTCATCTCAACCCTCTGGATATAGCTTGTAAACTATTCACCTTCTTCCATTTTCAAATTCTCAAATTTTCGCTTTGTCGCCAGCTTCTTTGTCAACTTTACTTTTTCATTTCCTTCATACATTTTTTCCAACTTCTTCCAGACATCATAAGCAGTATCCAACGAAAGAACCTTAGCTCACTCAGTTTTAGATAAAGCACTGTAAATAGCATACCTCACTTTCTCATTCTCCTCATAAGCAGAAACTTCATCTGTAGTAGTAGGACCATTCGCCAAAGGAGTATACTTCGTCTCAATAGCCTTCCAAGTCTTGTAACCAAGAGAAACAACATGGAGCCTCTTTAGTCAATACAAGCACTATTTGTCTCATTCACTTTGGTATGCTTCTTTCCAAGTATTTATACAATAGATTCCTTTGTCATTTCATACATTCTAGTACCTATTGCCTCCAATTTTCCATTGTCATTTTCCCTTTGTCATTTTATATAATTTTGCTTGTTCTAAGCTTTAGGGTGGAGAGATTTGGGAGGAGTTGTAGCCAAGGGATACATAAAACTAACCAGATTTAGTTGAGGGGTGACCAACCAATTGATTTATTATTAGCCGATAGGCTATATAATGCATGAGCTTTTGGCCTGAAACAAGTCTCACGCCCTCAAACTACCATGGTTTCAGGCCAAACTTTAGTAGATTGGTGGTCAAGTTCACCGTCGACCGTACTGTCAGAACCAACTTGAAGTGCTTGGGGAAGTTTGCTTTCCGGTTCAAGTTCACTACTCCTCCTTTCGTGCATGTATTTGCAATAAATGCTCTTAGTTGTAACCATTCAATCGACTTCTTTTTTGGGTGGTTGGGGAATTCGTAGTAAATGCAATAAATTATTTTACCTGTAGCCATTCAGTCGGTTTGTTTTTTGGGGTGGTTGGGGAAAACAGAGCTTGCAGGTGGGTCACTGGCGATAGGGTTTTCCAACATAATGGGGTATTCAGTTATTTCGGGATTGGCTTTGGGAATGGAGCCCATCTACGGGCAGGCATATGGAGCCAAACAGTGTGGATTGCTGGGGCTGGCGCTCCAGAGAATGGCGCTCATTCTTTTGACTGTAGTAGAGCCCACATGGTCCTCTGGCTCAACATGGAAAGGATACTCTTGTTCTGCAGGTAGGACGAAGCCAATACGAGAATGTTAGGAGATTTCTCACAGATTTCAGTGAGAAAGAAAGATTGTTAATATTTGGGATTGAATATTTTTAAATAATAAATTTATTATTCGTTTGTATAGCGGGTCAGCATATTATGGTCATTATTTTTAGTTTTCGTGTTACCCAGTTGTAGTTTTTAGTCAATTCAAATTTTGTTCTGTTAGTCCAACTGAAATTTGTTTTATGGTTCTTTTAGGTCAGAAATTTTCTATGATTTCTATGGATTATGTCAACGCAGCAATGAAAAGGGTGGAGAAGGGAGATGTTAAATATCAATTTGTTATAGACAATGCCGAGAGTTTTAAACCTTAAACCATACATAAATACCTTTTGGTGCACAATTATGGAGTTTCAAGCCCGAATTTGCTATGGCAGATTTTTTAGTTCATATTAAGTAGATATTAGACATATGGTATTTAACTGTCCTTTTTTCTTGGCAAGATTTTCTACCCAATAATAAATTTATGTAAAATATGAGATTTTGAGTCTATTGTAAATTCTTTGGTTAGTGTTCTGTTAGGTGACAAAATGGCAGAGCAAACATCAAACGGTAAGCAAACAGGTCGCCAATGGTGGGATGGGCAGTCATTCCCAGGTTGAGCACACATAACATTTCTGGTATTCTAGGGTATTGAAATAACTCCATTGTTACCTAAACATCCAATTTGGGTATTGCCAATCATCATTTACGGTATCTTTTACCATGTGGTGCTGATATAGTTGTATAATTTCATATATACCCAATTAGGTACTTTCTGATCATCATCTCTAGAATTCTAATTGATTGGGGTATTGAGATTGAGTAGTGGAAACTACAAAATTTTCTTGCCTAGTGATGGAAAAATCTCCCACCACCCCACTTTTTGTGCCATCTGACCTCGAGGGATGCCAAAAAGAAGTGTCTTGTCTGGAAGACTACGTCCCTACATCATTTTCCACCACTTTAGACAGGGAAATCTGGGAGGAGTCTAAGAAGGGGTTGAGCTTGGCTACCCCTGTGGGATTTAACAAGGTATTCACCTACACCTTTGGGGTTGTTACTCAGGCTATGCTGGCCAATTTGGCATGGTGGAACTTGCTGCCGTGTCCTTGGCTACTAGTACCATTGGGGGAATCTCCTTTGATCTCATGATATGTAACCATGATTTTGAGTGTGGACTATTTGTCCAGCAAACCCACATTAGGGTTACGCTAGACTTTTATTCTGCAAACACAGTATTGTCAGTTAAATGTGATAGAAGCACAACCCTCGTATCCACATCTACCTCTGATACCCTATTTGGAAATGGTGTAATCTGCCATATGTATTTAGAGATTTGTTCATTTTTTCTCCTTCTCTGGTTTGATGAATCATTTATATTAAAGGTTTGTCTTATGTATTTGGGAGTGTCATTTTTTGCCCCTTTTATTGTTGGATGCTTGGGGGAATTCACCTCAGGGGAATCGCCCTTTGACTTAGATGTGTGTTGTGGAGGATATGTTGCACCTGGCTTGGCCCATTTGTTTTCGGTCATTTGAGATGAGTAGACCTCAATAAATAGGAAAACTCCTTTAGACTTACCAGTGAATCACCATTTTGCATGTCTGCTTGGACTGTAATTTCAATTTCCATTTTCTGCAGCTTAGAACGCCTAATCTTGTACTGTTAGCTTTTTGTTTGTGGTTTGCATATCTTTTTCTATAGTTATTCTGCCTTGATCAGCCTTCGACATATTTATCTTTCAAACTCTACCCATTTTTCTCATGGCCATTGATGACAACACAACACAATTTGTGTAGAGTCTTGAGCTAAGTCATCTGTTGTGTCTTTTCTTGGAGTTGAAGCTGAAAAGGTGTAAAGAACCTGTTGTGCCCCTCAACACCGTTTTTCTTCAAACTGTACAAACCATACAGGGAGGGAGCGAATTTTGTTCATGGGTACCTTTCAGTTTGTGCCATGGGATGCCCACTGTTGTCTCTCATGCCCTTTGGTTTAACATACCTGACTACGATGCCCCCACTCAGCTTGTTAAGCTCAGGGAGAGTAATGCCAGGTATATTTCATCATTCAAAGCAACAATTGTATTTCTTTTCCTGCAAAATCTTCCCATCTTTTCTCATTGTCATCGTTGACAACACAACACAATTTGTTCAAAATCTTGAGGTAATTCACTTGCCATGGTTTCAGCAAAAAAAATTTCAATCTGTATGCACCCAATTCACTTTTGCGTAGGAGGAGACTCAGTCGTCACAGCCATGAGACCCAATAGTAAGTAGGATTTTAGGCCCTTCCCATGTCATTCTTTTGCACTTTTTACATTCTTCTTCCAATTTGGTGGGATAGGGTGTGTCAAGTAATTCGAATTGAAAATGCTATTCTTGTTATTGTTTGAAATTATGTAATCCGTACTAGGGTTTGCTCACTGAAAAATATTGGCTTTCTCTGTCCGTTTAATCGTGGAATTTTCAGTTAGCGTAACGAGGCTTTGGATCTTCAGGTTTTTTTTTGTTTGTAATTGTTAGATAAAATTTTAATTCCAGAAAAATCCTAGTAGAAAAATGCCCAGGAACCTTCAATAAATCCAAATATTATGGCCACCACTGTTGTTTTGAATTTGCATGCTTGGGTTCAGATCATGTGTTGTGTCGAAATTAATCTTGCTTCAAAGGAGGCATCCACTTCCCTGTCCAGTAAACCAAATGATTGGTTCTATCTTTTAATAGAAAGAATGCAAATTTGGTATAGCTATTGGAAAGTAGGCGATTGCAAGCTTGAGCACAGTTGTCAACATGGCAGTAGTTTATGGCAAGATTGAGAGACTTTCATACTGTCAGCGAAAACTCCTGACCCAATTGATTGATAGGTGAATAATTTGTTCCAAGCAATGATCCTGGGGTATGGCATCTAAGATGATTGGAAGTCGGGTCCAGTGAAGCGGCTTGAGGGGCGTGTTTTTAGAAAGCTTACTAGCTCTTTTTCTTCCAATGGAGTCTGCTCTTGTTACTTTTATTTGGCCTTGAGTTGAAATATATTTAACTCTTCTTTCATAGTTGTTCTTCAAGTAGCGATAATTTTTGTCTTTTAGTGGTAATGTTTCCTTTGATATAAACTAATCCTTTCATCACCAACTCAATTATATATATTTTTGTTATTGTAACAAGATGTTTGGGTGATGCCTGATCTACTGGAGAGTCACTAGTGTGACTCAGACCCATGACCAGTGAAATCTAGGCCATTAGTGTCCAATGTTGAACGACATCCCTTAGGCAGTTGGATTATGTTTGTTAAATGCAGTTTCATCTCATTAATTCTTATTTACTTGACTTTTCTGCTTATCACTGTCTTTCCATATGCGTTCTTGTGACTGGCGTCCGTCTTTATATTTGCTTGCTTTCACGTTTGTAGAATAAGGGAACACCTACAAATTTTCAAATGTTGTTTAGGCTTATAATTTGTGCAGATTAGAGAGGTTGAAGCAGATAAAGTAGCATGATTAAAAGGTAAAGCGCTTTAAAAGGAGAAGTTTTAGCGCTTCTTGATAGTTAATTTCATTCATTTTCTCCGTAATAGGCTTCTGTCGAGGAAAGAAAAACACCTAAGTCATGCATAATATAAACGTTTTCTGTTGGATGAGAAGTCATTGGCACACTAGCCCCTCCGTGCTGATTATATATCTGAGTGTTTTGGTTTATTTTTTAGTTTACATGTTTTGACTCTCATTCTTACTAAATTTTATTTTTTGTCTTTTATAATGTTTGAAAAGACGTTTTTTTACTTAGAAAAAGGTCTAAAGGAAAGTAGTCCAGGTAGAAGTTCGGTTTAGACCAAACCTCATCTAGATCTGGTTAAACCTGGTAACTATGCCCTACGCGCCACCTCTCATTTTACTATTCTCCTCATCTAGAAGAGGTTCCATGAATGTGCTACCCCCATTTTGATTTTCCCTGATTTCACTTGCTTCTCACTGTACTGCTTTGTCTTAAGAAAATTCAAATACTCTACCAAGATCAGAATTCTCCATTACAAGACAATTTGCCACACAATTTTTTAAAATAATTTAATAATGTTTATGAAACATCAACATAAGCTTTTAAAACGTCTTGTAGTTTATGGTTTACCCTTTCTTTTCTATCATCATTATGCTAAGGGCTTCAGAGTTTCACTTTACAATCAACTAAATTCTCAACTATGTAGGTAGACAATTTATTCCACAAATTTAGTGTGAGCTTATTATCTCCATAGATGTCATGAAACAAACATTTATGACCTGCAAATATATATAAACAAAGTTCAGACTCTATATTTACACATGTCTTTTGAGGATTATGAGTCCAAACAACATAAACGTCCATTATTGTTGTATGCTCACCAAAAATCTGCTGGTGTATAACATTTATAAACCTTATTATGTTTAGTTTGCCTTAGTTTAGCTAGGTAGCTTAAGTTAGATTATTTTATTTTGTTATTATCAGATATAGTCAACACTCACTAGGATATCATACTGCTTGGCCTAGAAGAAAACATCCCTATAACACTATCTTAGAAGGTAGAATCATTTTAATATTAGAAGCATTGTGTTATTTGCGCAATTATCTTAGTGTCATACTGTCAAATTGGTAAGAGTTTACTGTGGGTGGGTCTTATATGTCCATGAGGTCTTTGGTTGAATTCCATCAATGAATTCAAAAATATCTGATTTATTTAGTATTCTTTTGATATTATTTTGTTGCTATTGTACTAGTTGAAAGTTGTTGTAATGATATTATGGTCTCATATAATGTTGCTATGCTTGAATGCCATTTGCACATGTGTGAAGACTGATTATTATCTCCTTTGTGTTTGCAACTTGTAATTGTCCTTCACTTATATTTTTGGGGCATGTTGACAAGTTTTTTTATATCATTGGCTCAAAAGGATATCTCATATATTGATTTGATTTGAAAGACACCCCTAGATAGCATGTAGAATGCCTTTGGCCAAAGGGCCTAGCCATGTCATTTTATTTTTTTGGGATAAATAACTTAAACTTGCTACAAAGCCAAAAGGTCCTTGGCTTTTGTTTCTTGCACTACTTTCAATGAAAACATGAAAACTGCTTAGAAAAAGTTGTCTTACTTAGTCTGGATGGGGACGAACTACAACTGGTCCATATACTTCATCTCCACTGCTTAAAATGATCAAACAACTTATTGAAGCAAAAGCAATAGCAGTAGCAACATCATCTGTATCTAGTATCAACTACAATAAATTGATTCAGTTGATATGTGCTTCATGTGTATGCATTTATTTAATGTTAGTCTGATTAGGAAAGATTATTTAGAAGATTGACTGATCAATTGTTACGTTTTTTTCTTTTTTTAGTTTTTTTAGTTTTAAAGTATGTTAAAACTACAGTTTGCATACTAATCTTTATCAATTTCCTTGACACAACATTGACACAGAGTAGCAAAAGCATTACAAAATTTTTGTATATATTGCAAACAAAATTGTATATATTTTATACACTTCCTTTCCATGTTTACTTCTATACATTTTTCTATCGGCGTAACCCTTGCACCCCCTCTGGTGCAAGTGCTAGTATATAGATGGTTTTACAACACTATGTGGTTTGTAGGTTTCTTAATGCTCTATGTTTTCCAACCTCAAATTATACAAAAAATATGATTGAAATGAAAACATTTCATTGTTTAGACAATATGAATGTAATGAAAGGCACCCATTCGCACCCATTCAAAATATACAAGTCTTAGATAGACTCAAAATTGTGTTTCAATTTCTTAAAATCAATAAACTATAGGCATGTTGGAAAACACTATGGGTTGTGGTTTATATAATTTTGCTTGTTTTAAGCTCAAGGGTGGAGATTTTGGGGAGGTGTTATAGCTGGGGGATACGTAAAACTAAATAGATTTAGATGAGGGGTGACCAACCAATTGAGTTCTTATATAAAGAGAGTTTTACAACACTAGATGTGGGTTGCAGGTTTCTTGATGCCCCAAGTTTTCCAACCTCCGATTATACAAACATTATGAATGTAATAAAAAAAATTGTTGTTAGATAATAAAAATATAATGAAAGGAACCCCCTCAAAATATATAACAAGTCTTAGACTAAAAATTGCATTTCAATTTCCTCAAATCAATAAAATATAGGCGGGTTGGAGAACACTATGGGTTGTGATTTATATAATTCTTCTTGTTCTAAGCTCAAGGGCGGAGAGTTCGAGGAGGAGTTGTAGTTGGGGGATACATAAAACTAACCAGATTTAGCTAAGGGGTGACCAACCAATTGGGATCTTATATATAGAGGGTTTTACAACATTATGTGGGTTGTAAGTTTCTTAATACCCTTTGTTTTCCAACCTCCAATTATACAGACAATATGATTGTAATGAAAACCTTTTGTTGTTTAGACAGTAAGAATGTAAGAAAAGGAACCTTCAAAATTTATCAAAATTGTTACTTACAATATGAATTGCGTTTGAATTTCCTAATATCATTAAAATATAGATAGATAGGAAAACATAGTGGGTTGACGAGTTAATTCGTTCTTCTTGTTCAAAGCTCAAGGATGGAGAGTTCGGGGTGGTAAGTGAGTTTTATGTTAAAAAATATTTGACTTCATTAGTTGAAATTCACTTGTAGGATCATCTCTCACTTTCTTTGCTCGCACAAATTCATATGCAATAAAAAATATTTCAATTTTATCTACTTTATTTCCATTTTCCCATTGCACATATTGCACACACCTCTTCCTCAACTTCTCAAGAGTGGTAAGAATATCTTCAGTTAAAACAATATCTATCTCCTTATGTTTGATCTCCTTCTTTTCAAGTGTTTTTAGTGCAGATTCCTTTTTGATTTCATAGATTATAGTACCTGCTACCTCCAATTTTGCATTGTCTTTCACCTTTGCACATACTACACATGCTCCAGGTTCCTCAATTTCTCAAGAGCATGAAATATCTCTTAAGTCAACACATTATCTATCTCATTCACTATGGTTTTCAATGTAAGTGAGCTTCAAAATTTATTGCAAGTTTGGTTTACAGTTAGAATTGATTTTCAAATTCTTCATATGTTTGACAAATAAATGCAACAAAAAAAAAACTATTGTAGGCTATATAAATCGGTGGGTGTTCAGTTATTTCCTTCTACTTATTGAAAGGTAAAGGGTCGACAGCTTTGGGAGGTCTTGCATGTGGGAGACACATCAAAAAAATTAAATAAAGGTGAGGAGTGACTAACCAATTATAATTTTACGTATTTAATGGCTTCTAAATAGTATGGGGCTTGCAGGTTTTGTAACACCCAATGTTTTCTAACCTACAATTTCATAGTGGCATAGGTGAAATTTAGAGTAGACACTTCATAATGAACATGTTTCCTACTACAACAAATAGTTGGTAGTAATATATGATTTGTATTAATGGAAAGAGATAGTATGATTTCTAATTTGCACATGATTTGTTAATTATTGTAATGTATTCAATATTTAACTTTCTCTTTTCATCCATAATTTATGATGAAATATGCAAAGATCAAGGAAATGAACTGATTTAGTGCAGTGATGAAACAAATGGTTTCCATTCAATGTTATCTACAATCTATCGTTATATTTTTTATTTATTTTGTTTGTGTAATTGAGCTATGGGTAATCATGCATTATTCGCATTCGAAGAATGCTTCAACCTATGGAAGGAAAGTAATTTTTTCAAAGCTTTGTACTAGTCAGAGGGTGAAGATAAAAGCAAAACATGATTGTATACTTCAACATTGTGAATTTTTAAATAAGATATTTTCATAGTCCATAACAAAAAATGGATAAGAAGTTACCCACATATACATGTGCACCACACCCAACTTGTGTTGTTGTATTTTCTATTGTGTTATTCATTAGGTAAAAACATTTCATTTTCTGTGATACCATTTAAGGGCATAGATGAAGTTGTAGGTTCAAATAAACATTATGTTGTTGAAGCTACACAATTAGTAGTTTTTTGTGTGTAAGATCTACTTTTCGTCCCCATTTACAGTTACATCAAACAAATGGTTTGATTAGACAACAACCTTTGTTTGCACCTAAAATATGTATTACCACCTACAACAGAGGGAACCTTTTTCACATTTTAGCGTATGTTCATTCACTCCTTTACTGATTCATTATTGTATCAAAAGATGCAAAGAATGTGTTTTTTCTTTTGACATTGTTGGCAGTCATAGAAGTAATTACATATTATTATGCACATTATAGTTATAGGCTACATAAAATGTTACAAGTTGGACTTGTCATTGTGTTGTTCAACTTGCACTTTTTTAGTTCATGAATTGTCACATACAGTTTTGATGGTCATATTAAGTCACCCCAAAGAAAGGCTTGATATCGCAACATGCCCACTTAGGTAAAAGAGGCTTGTACACTCCATATACTATGAGCTCTTCTTTTTTTCATACAAGGTTGTGATTTTACTTGTAGTCTTTATGTTCGCATGGAGGTTCAACTAGACACTATTTTTCCAACCTACATTGATTTACATCAATGTGGTTAAGAGGAAATTTTACACCTTTATACATTTCCTAATTCATGTTGGACTCAAGCAACACTAAAAGGGGGGGTGAATCAATGTTGTGCAATTTTTAACATTATTAATCTGTTCTCTCAAGTGTCTAAAAAATTCAATCAAAAGAAAGATGCATGAACATAGAACAATAAGCCACAACACCATAACACAAGAATTTTTACGTGGAAACCCGGTTAAGGGAAAAACCACGGTGGAGGTCAATCCAAAAAATTTGAGTACTCAAAATATAAGTGTTTTACAAAATGGGAATGCACTTGCATTCAGGCACACTGCCTAGAGCTCACTGCTCAAAATGAGGAAGGTTCACTGCCTTACAAAAGATTTGGATTACAAAAAAAAATTGAACTGAGAAGATAACATCTACAAATGCCTAATTACATTTCTGGTTAGGCTCATAGATCATATTCTAGACCTTCTGTCTGATTTTTCACTTCACTCTACTCTGCCTTAATTCGTTTCACAAAAATCCTCTCCTGCACAAATGAAAATTGCTCAACTGCTCTTTTGATATTTGCATACACATCAACACATCAAACTCTCACACATACACACCAAAATGAATTTTTCGATCTCATATATATATATACGCTACTAAGAATTCAGTCGCTATATGTCGGCTTCAATAAGATAGAAAACATTTTCCAACTGTCAGCTCAAATCATGAACAATATTTAATGTGTATCCACCAGGTCGGCAAAAGCATAGTTAGGACCCAAAACAAAATCTCCAACACAAAAATACTTCAAAAAAAATTTCCTTACACATTCGCAACACCCAACATTCACTTAGTCGATCTTTATAGACTAATTAATAGAAAATAAAGCGACTGGATCTCCTAACTCGTACACTACTCGATGGGATAACACAAAACTCAAGAATAACACATTTCATATACCCAACGACTTTCCCTGGGATCCACAACCAAAACTGATAAACTGATAATGCAAACCACTTGACATATTTAACTTTAGTCGGATACCTTGTTCTTCACTCTATCTTCCGGTATAGGTAGATACTGCAATGCGGAGCAGATCAACAACTTAGGTTGCCATCAATGACAACACTAGGATCCATATGCCAACAATTCACTCTATTACTGATTTATTATTTTGTCAACAAATGCGACAAACATGTTATTCTTTTGGTGTTGCTAGCAACAATGGATGCAAATTTTGTATATACAAGGTTTTTGTTAAAGTTTTGGTTGCCTTCTAACCTTTCATCTCCACTAACACATACACATGCATCACAACCAACGTATCTTCCCAAAATAAAACATTTGTTGTTGCAACTATAGAATAAATTACATACTGTTATGCATGTTACACTCGTATGCCACATACAAAGTTGTAGGTTGAACCACTCATCGTGTTGTTCAACCTGCATTTGTTTATTTCATGAATTTCCAGATGTGCTTTTATTTCTCATGTAAGTCGCCCCAAATGGAAGGCTCACTATCACAACATTCTTGCTCAGATAAAAGAGGTTTGTACACCCCATATAGTCTGAACTCTTTATTTTCTTTTCATGCAGGGTTGTGAATTTAGTTGCGGTCTTTATGTCCACTTGGAGGTTCAACTAGACATTGTGTTTTCCAACCTACATTGGATCACATTATAGTTGATAGGAAATTTTACATCTTTATGCCTTTCCTGATTCACTTCATTAATGATTCACTATTTTGTTAATAGATACAACAAATGTGTTATTATTTTGGAATTGTTGGTAGCAATGGATGCACACTTTTTGACATACAATATTCTCATAAAAGATTTTGGTTTCCCTTTTACCTTTCATCTCCACTAACACATACACACACACACACCACAACCAACGTATTCTCCCAAAATAAAATATTTGTTGTTGCAACTATAGAAGTAATTACATATTGTTATGCACGTTACACTCAGATGCCACATACAAAGTTGGAGGTTGATCCATTCATCATGTTGTTCAACCTACACTTGGTTTTTTCATGAATTACCTGGTGTGCTTGTGTTTCTCATGTTAAATCACCCAAAACTAAAGGCTCAATATCACAACATGCCTACACAGGTAAAAGAGATTTTTACACCCCATATACTCAGATTTCTTAGTTCTATTTTCATGTGAGGTTGCAAATTTATTGCGGACTCTATTTGCACTTGGATGTTCAACTAGAAATTATGTTTTCTAACTTGCATTGGATCACATCATGGTTGATAAGAAATTTTACACCATTATGCATTTCCTCATTTACTCCATTACTAATTCATTATTTTGTCAACAAATGCAACAAACATGTTATTCTTTTGGTGTTGCTAGAAGTAATGGATGCACACTTTTTTACATATAAGGTTGTCATAAAAGGTTTTGGTTTCCCTCTAACCTTTCATCTCCACCAATACATACACACACACCACAACTAACATATTCTAAAAAAAACCATTTGTTGTTGCAACTGTAGAAGTAATTACATATTGTTATGCACATTACACTCATACGCCACATACAAAGTTGCAGGTTGAACCAATCATCATGTTGTTCAACCTGCACTTTTTTATTTCATGGATTGCCATATGTACTTTTTCTGCTCATGTTAAGTCACTCCAAACAAAAGGCTCGATAACACAACATGCCTACTCAGGTAAAAGAGGTTTGTACACCCCATATACTCAGAACTCAGTTTTATTTTCATGTGGGGTTACAAATTTACTTGTAGTCTTTATGTCCACTTGGAGGTTCAACTAGACACTATATTTTCCAACCTGCATTGATTCACATCATGGTTGATAGGAAATTTTACACCTTTATGTCTTTCCCGATTCAATCCATTACCAATTCATTATTTTTTCAACAGATGCAACAAGTGTGTTATTCTTTTAGTATTGCTGGCAGCAATTGATGCACACTTTTTTACATAAAAGGTTTTGATTACCCTCTAACCTTTCATCTCCACTAACACATACACACACACCACAGCCAACCTATCTTCCCAAAATAAAATATTTTTTGTTTCAACTATAGAAGTAATTACATATTGTTATGCACATTACACTCGTACACTACATACAAAGTTGTAGGTTTAACCACCCATCTTGTTGTTCAACCTGCATTTTTGATTTCATGGATTGCCAGATGTGCTTTTTCTTCTCATGTTAAGTCATCCCAAATGGAAGGCTCGATATCACAACATTCCTGCTTAGGTAAAAGAGGTTTGTATACCCCATATACTCTGAACTCTTAGTTTTATTTTCATGCAAGGTTAAAAAATTTCTTGTGGTATTTATGTCAACTTTGAGGTTCAACTAGGCAGATTTTTTCTACTTCCATTGTCTTACATCATGGTTGATAGAAAATTTTACACCTTTCTTCCTTTCCTCATTCTCTCCATTGCTAATTCATTATTTTTTCAACAGATGCAACAAACGTGTTATCCTTTTGGTGTTGTTGGCAGCAATGGATGCACATTTATTTACATAAAAGGTTGTCATAAAAGTTTTTGGTTTCCCTCTAACCTTTAATATCCATTAACACATACACACACCACAACCAATGCATCTTTCCAAAATAATATATTTCCTGTTACAACTATAGAAGTAATTGCATACTCTTATGCATGTTAAACTTGGACACCACATACAAAGTTGCAGGTTGAGCCACTCATCATGTTGTTGACCAAACAACACAACTTTACTTCAAAATGATGGTTTATTTTCACAACCTTCCTCTTTAGTTAAAACAGGTTTGTGCACCACACCTAAAATGGACTCATCATTGAATTTCCACATACACTTGCAATGTGTTGTCATTGTCTATGTCCACTTGTACGTTGAGACACACACTCTGATTTCCAACCCGTATTTGTTTCATATTTTATGATTAGCTTGAGTCAATCTGTCTCCTTTTATTTTCCTTAGTAGAAGTCAACAACCTCCTACCAGTTTCACGTTGGTGGCAACAATGCAAGCATATTTTATTTATGTTCAATGAATAATTTCTATTTTGTTTGACACAATCCACTCTTATTTTAAATTTTTTTCCAATTCCTACCTTACCTAGAATGGGGAGAGGCTTGAAATGGAAAAAGGAATATGATCTAGAGATGCAAGATGTACCAGATGGACACTCTCATTGGGTATGTGTAGGATCATGATGGGCCAAAAAGTGGCAATATGATGGGTATCTGTAGGGTATGTGGCTGATGACTTTTTTTTACCCAAAATTGATGAAACAAAAAGGGTTTTTAAAGGATATTCTCAGCTTTCAACCAATATAAATTATGATTTACTTTGAATTTAATAAATAATTATTATTCATTTTCTATTTGAATTACAACTAAAGTCCTAATTGATAGGCTGAGTGAAAAACATCTATAACTTTCAAACGTTATCACATTTTTTGAATCCGAAATATGAGTCACATTCTATGCTTCACATACTATAAGATTTAAAAAAAAAATCATGAACTTTTGACCAAGTTAAGGTGGTCAGACATACGATTTTTTATATTTTTAAAAATTTGTAATAAAAAAATAATTAATTATTTACTTGGAAAAAAATTACAAAAATATGCATCACATCGGGACATGAGTCTTCTCCTTATATCTAAACTCTTATAAAAAAATATTATCATTTTATTGTGGTTAGGGTGGTCAAACAGACACCTACTTCTTATTTTTTCCCTGAAATTTAAGTACTCTGCATTCAAATTTTGAATTTTCACCAAATAGATTTTTAAAAAAAAAATAAACCTAGTAGTTTAGAAACTAAATTCAATTTGATACATATTCTATTCTTACATATTTTTGAAATAATATAGATAACTCATTCAAATTTTTACGTCAAGTTGCTTAACTCTGATTTTTCTAATTTTTTTGCCACTTAAGGGCCTATTTTTTCCATGATGATCTTGCACATACCCCATTTTTCCTCTTATGATTTGGAGTGGACTCCTATCACCATCGAAAAGGATGGGGTCATTGACCTTGTCACTACAATTCCTCATAGAAAAATTGATAATTTCATTCATGACAAGGGGTTACTTGAATGTTTTGAAGCTTCATTTGTGCATTTGAAGAAAAGGGAGAAGAATACCATCACAAGTCCCATCAACAACAAAAATTATAGAAAAAAAATTATGTGGCACTGGTTTGTACCTTTCAACATTCATATGTATGGTCCAATGATATTTTTTTCTCTCTTTCTTGGAGATGATGAGATGATGCTTTCTTTATAGCTACTAGTGTAGATACGATCGTGAAGACCAAAATAACAAGCCTCCACCACAAAAAAGACAACAAATGTTTGTAAAAAGATGACGTTGTCAATGCCACTTCATTGCAAAGGTTATGTATGATAGACCTGATGTTGTTTATCCACTCTTCAAATAAATGTTTCACGTCAAATAAGGGCATGGAAAAGAAGCAATCAATTCTAATCCCCAGGGCAAGAAATCAAGAAAGAAAGTATCAATTCAATCTCAGACTTAGCTTGACTTGCTCAACTTGCAAGGAAGGAAGGTCGTAGAAGGTAGTATCTTATAGTAGTAATATCGTTGATAGGAGATTCCAACTCCTCATTCTGAAGCAAGCATGTCCTCTAGCCAATCTTCTGCATTCTCAGCTCTTGGTTGAGTCCCCCCACTATCTCCTCCCACCCACGCTGACCCTACTACTTTTTAGGTGGCCCCTTTTCTATTATCTAAAAACCATGGGTGGGTCTGCATTCCTCACTTTCTTGTACTCCCTCTTTCTTCGGATGCAATCTGATTCCTCCACGGCCGAATTCCAATTTTTGGGAACCATTTGATGGCTTCCTCATGAGAACATCAATTTGTACATGGGTCCAGATGGTATCTTCTCATTCTTTGTGGTATTGACCACATTTCCAATCCCTATTCTCATTCTAGTGGGTTGGTCCAGTATAGAAAGCTATGGGAAAGATTATGTTATAGTATTTCCAATTTGTGAATTTCTCATGATCGTCGTGTCTCGCATGTTGGATCTTTTACTACTCCATGTTCTTCTCAAAAGTGTGCTAATCCCTATGTTATGTGGAGTTGAGCACCTTCTATTCACTAGGAGCTTCTCCCTCCGCAGGAGCCTTGTGCAATAAACCCCCTACAGGCGGTCCCCCACGAAGCTCTCGGGAATAAGGGTAGTCTTGTGTGTGGGCATAGCATTCCCAAACTGACATCCATCTATTTCTTGGGATCATGGGGTACTCCAGGTAGTGGATACCTCACACGCCCCGCCTACTTGAGTATTGTATGGATATGTAGGAAAGGGTGCTCCCGGGGGTCCAACTCTAAGAGTTTGGGGTAGGGTGCAGACATAATTGCATAGATTAAGGTGATGGCTACAAGGCGAGGGAGAGAAAGGAAATTGTACCTGACCAAGGATGGACGTAAACTCTGTTACTATCACAAAGGGGGGATAATTGTCCTAGTCCTCAAAAAAAGTTGTTGCCCGTATGCCCTATAGATAGTAGGGATCATCGTCAGCTTTGTCTTGGCAAGGAGAGGGAAGTAGTTGCTGAAAAGAAATGGGCTAGTATGATTATGAAGAGAGACTGACTGCAAAGAGAAAGAGCTACCTACTTCGAACTACAATTCCCTCTCGCAGCGGCCACCCCACCTGCAGCGATTGACCCCACTATCCGGGCTTCGCCTAATTTCTCCCTACAGAGAAACACCGCTAAACCGAGGCTTTTAACCACCACCTAAAGACTAGCCCTGCTTTCATTGGGACCAACCATACTTGCCCAACTCTATAGCTTCCCACTCCTCTTGGTGGGTTACATGGGTTCACCATTGACCCGTTCACCTACTTTATATCCTCCCACCCCCCTGATGGGGTTGGGACCGTCCTATATGCCTTAGGGTGGTGGCGGAGCCTTGGTCGGTGGGGTCCGGCTCTAACCCCACCATCTGAGGCTTCACCTAAATTCTTCCCTACAGAGAAACACCACTGAACCGCCGCTTTTAATCGCCACCAGGGCTTCGCCCACCACAAACCCCACCGACCTACCCTTCGGGACCGATCGAGCTATAATTCCCTCCCACCTGACCTGAGGCGAATAGGTTAGTCCTGCAACCAACCCCACCGGCCCATTGACCTTGGGTGGGAGGAAATAAGTTTTGGGGAGGTGGGATATATAGGGGCCTTAGGGCATGGTCAAAATTTAGTGAAGCCCAAACCCCATCGACCATGCCCTTCAAGACCGCCCATATTCATCTTAGGTCGATCCCTTTCTCGGTTGGTCCCGAAGGGCAGGTCACGAAGTACTAGGAACTTAGGAGGATATAGATACGCCTTTGCAGGTCGGTCCCAAGGGGTGGGTGGGAGGAAATAAGTTTCAGGGGGGTGGGAGATATAGGGGCCCTTGGGAATATAGGGTGGTGGCAGAGCCTCAATCAGTGGTGGAGCCTCTACAAGGTGGTGCAAAGCTCGGGTAGTGGGGTCCACCTTAGATAGTGGGGTCGGGGTCATCCCTATATCCTCCCATCCTCCTGGTGGGGTTCACCTTTATAGGGTAGTGGGGTCTATAATTCGCTCCCATAGCAGCTAATGCCACTGACCTAGAGACCACCAACCCCACCACAAACCCCACCAACCATGCCCTTTGGGACCTAAGGCCTGCCTTTCATCGGCAACCATTGGCCTGCTGAAGGCAACCTAAGGCCAATATGGTCGGCTACCAAAGGCAGGCCAACAGCTACTAATGAAAGGCAGGAAACACCAACCCCACCACCCTGCCCTTCGGGACCAACCTAAGGAGAGTATGGTCAGTCCTGCACGAAGGGATGGGTTAGTCTCGAAAGGTCGGGTGGTGGAAATAGGGAGGTTGGTCCCAATGAAAGTAGGGCTAGTGGGGTTGGGGTCATCCCTATATCCTCCCGATCTCATAGATGTAACATAATGCACTGGCTATTTCTTCCAAATATAGGTAGGGGTCGGCTGGGGAACTATAATTCGGGGGGGAGGGAGTTATAGTTCCGGGAGCTACTATTCAAATTGGACTATAGTTTTCCACCCACCCAACAACCATTGGTGGGAGGACTTTTCCTATATCCACCCACCCATAGTGGCCCCCCCACCGACCATATTCGCAAACCCCACCGACCAAGGGCCCCAGGGGATTCACCCACTGGGGGGTGTGGGAGGATATAGAGTAGGTATATCTATATCCTCCCACCCCCCAAGGAATGGTGAAGCACAGGTCGGTGGGGTAGGGACCAACCATACCCGCCAATGGGCGGTGGGGTCTTCCGTGGGTGGTGGGGTCCATGAACAAAGGGTTGGTGGGGTGGGGGTTGGTCCCAATGAAAGCAGGGCTAGTGGGATTGCTATAATTCCCCCCCACCCAACTATCATCCACCCACCCACCCCACATCAGGGTGGATGATAGTTGTGGGAGGAGATATTCCAAGGTGGTCGATAGATTAGTTGTTCAATAGTTCCCCGCTGATGACTTTTTTCGGGGATGGATAGCGAGCTGGACCTGGGAACTGTGAGTAGAGTGGTGTCGAAGTGTACTCACTTGCATGCTCGTGAAGACCATGTTTCAAATTCCCCATTTCTTCCCACTGATTGTTACTATTGATCGAGCTCTCAAAGGATATACTTAGCCAGAACTAGGATGGGATGATACCTTGGAGATGAAGATGAGATAGGCTTGGTTCTTCATCTGAGCAAGCACTTTGATCCAATAAAGAATTGGCAATTAAAAAGAAGGTACTGGCATTGATGACACAAGAAAAGACTTGCTTGTCAAGTTCACCCCTAATCTATCTATAGAATGTAAAAGGTATATTGAAATCCTTTTGCCCATGGATGTGAGTGACAATGTAATAATGGAAAGATACCACACTGATTCTATTTTTGTGGCATGATGAATAAGAGAGATGAATTCTTGACAAGAAAGGATGTAATGAATTCTTGGTAAAAGGTGTGTTCTATTCACACACAAAAACATAGATATAATTCATCAAGTATCATAATATAGAATGCATAGGACAAGGACAACTTCTTTTTTCAGTGGCCCCATGGAAACAAGATGCCTTTCATTATCGGGGTTTAGACTCCATGGATGTTAGATACAATGGTTTTCCACTCACACAATTCAGTCATCTCCATGGATTCAACGTTTGCCACTAACAAATATGAGGTGAGGCATTAGAAACATCGATGAATACTTCTTCATATTTTCAATGATCTTATTGGCTATATCGCTGGTAATGCTCACGTTGTCTTGTGATGTCTACAGTATGAATTGTATACTTTGCTTTTTTTTTTACGAGCAACAAAGTGTTGTGCCTGTTGCATGGGAAGTCTCCTCACAAAAAAAGATTGAGGATATTTCTAGCTGGCAATATGTGATGCATGCTTGTGGAAGAAGAGCCAAAATTGGTTGGAGAATCAATTTTTTTTTATTGATGATGCCACTCCAAAAATTTAGGCCATATGAAAAGTGAATGTTTTGGTTGGTTTTTGTACCTTTCTCATTTTCTATTTATTTTTAATGCTACTTTTTCATGCAAATGAGCACTAAACAATATCCTTTATTATTTTTATTAAGGTTGTCTTTGGATATCATTTGCTTCTATGCATTTGGCATGGTTGAAGGGCTTGGATGAAGACTATACATAAGTATGCAGCCAAGGAAAGGGAAATGGACATCTTCCACATACTTGGAATGATCATGATGACAATTGGTGATAGCAAGAAAACATCACTTAGCTATTGAATAATTTCTTTGAGTTCAATGATCAGCCTCAATTTTTATAGTACTTCAAGAATACCTAGTGCAAAGGAGATGGTCGAATTAATGAGTTGAAAATTTGTATCACCTCATTCAATTCACACCATTCATATTCTTTGACGTTACCTCTAATATGTTGTGGTTTACTTGACTATTGCTTTTTTCATAGCCATGTGGGAAAAAAATATAGACTACTCCCACATGCCAACCAAGATACAATTTTTTTCATTGAGTCATACCATTGCACGTTGAAAACTCGATACTTATGTGATTGTTCAAAAAATGCACAAGGCTAATGGACTATTTGTATTACAAACTTTTGTATAAAATGGAACCATTCTTTAGGCAAAAGAAAAAGTTGTAGCATCATATTTTTTGTTGAACTATAAGATTCAAAAATATTAAATATAGTTTGGAGAAGACAGGTTATTATGGATGATGATTTTGTTCTAAATGAAACACATCCTAGATGGTACTGGGTGGTGAAAAGTTGAAGTAGGTGCGACAACTACCTGGTTCAAAAATTTGGTGAGCACCTTTTTGTTTGTGAATTTCCTTGGAGTTTGTAGGGGAATACTTGAAAACATGTCCTTAAGTTTTCTGAATTGATTAAAATATCATATGACATTGAAGGGGTTGTCCATGGTAATTTAATTTCAATTCAAAGTGTGCTAATTTATGGGAGACAATTGTATTTTGCATTTTCTACCACCTAATAAAATTTTCTTATGTGTTGTCATTTAGATGACAAAGGTGAAGCCATTGATAGAGGGATAGATTTAAAGGAGACATTGTCACAAGGGGGAATCCAAGAAAATAATCGTAATGTTCTCACCCTTACACAAGATCCTTGTGTCAATCACAAACATGATGAAGATTTCCAAAATATGTGTACTTGGAATAACACAAACGAAATCTTGAAGAAAGTGAAGCATACATCGCTTAGTGTCTAGAGCAAGTATAGTCATATGCATAGTGTGTTGAGAGGTTTCTACAAGATCTAAAACAATCCAATACATTTCCATTTGAATTCATTCAGGATCCTAATGGAGCTACAACTAGCATTGTTTGCATGTGTCCATGGTTTAGTGCAAAGAGAGATCGTCCTCAACATGCAACCCATTGTAGGGAGTGTGTTGCACAACAATCAGATCACTGAACTCTTGTGTGTGATTTTGTTCCCTTGTCCATGGAAAATAGCTTTAATATGAATGTCAATATACAATGCGAGATGTTAGGTGCTCCTACTACGGATGGGCCAGAGGATACAACATCTAATATAGGTGACTATGAGAAAACCCACTTCAATTCTATATTGTAATAGGAATGGTATTGTAGATTTATTTTTCCATTAATCGACTTCTACCACCTCATAAACATTATGATTTTTTTGGTCTTTTTTGTTCTGTTCAACATACTAATGTGTAGAAAGGAGTCCTCATCGGCAACATTCTTTCACGGGTGTAATCCCAATGGAAGGTATGGTTCCAATTTAACAACTATACATAGGTAAGTCCATTTTTTGGTATAACATTATACAATAGCATGCTTCCATATAAATTTTTGACTATGGTGATAGGTTGATGTTGTCCAATATGCATTCACTTTGGTGCTTATTGAAGAGTTACTAAGGAGTGTAGAAGCATACATCAATGAACCTCCATCTATAGGTAAGCCTGCAATCTTTTCAAAAAGTTGTTCACACAAGTTGTCTACAATTTTCACATCGGACTTTCATATCTCCACCCAAATGATTCTATTTTTCTTCACTGCTTCTTTTCAAGTGCTTGTACAACAAATTCCTTTTTTATTTAATGCATTCTAGTACCTACTACTCCAGTTGTGTATTTTCATTTTCCCATTGCACATACTACACACACTCCTTCCTCAACTTGTGAAGAGCAAGAAGAATATCTTTAGTCAAAACATTATCTATCTCTTTCACTTTGGTTTTCTCTTTTCAAGTGTTTTCATAGAAAATTCCTTTTTCAATTTAGATATTCTAGTACATGTTGCTCCACTTATGTGTTGTCATTTTTCTATTGCACATACTACATATGCACCTTCATTAATACTGTTGTGTAGCTTTACAACTGCTTTTTGGTCAGCATTGAGAGTGTCTTTCTAATTAGAGAATGCAATTGTATCTTCTGAAAAAGTTATTCACATAAGTTGTCTACAATTTTCACATCAGACTTTCATGTCTCCACCCACCTAATTTATTTTCCTACACTAGCATCTATCTGACATTGGAAAATTTTCACTCAATAAATTATCTATCTCACTCAATCTACTCTACTTCATTTCAAGTGCTTTTACAACTGTTATATTTTTCATTTTAGGCATTTTAGTTCATGTTGCTCCATTTGTGCATTGTCATTTTCCTATTACACATACTACACACACTCCTTCCTCAAGTTCTAAAGAAGAGGTAGAATCTCTTAAGTGAAGACATGCACCACATTTGTTTGTTTGAGAAAAAAATACATTTCAATTTTTATGTATGATTAACAAAAAATGCACAACATATTGGCAGGGTGGAAAACACAATGGGTTCTATGTTATTTGATTCCACTTGGTGAAAGGTCAATCTATCAAGAACATGTAGAATCTCTTAAGTGAATACACATACCTTAGACATGCACCACATCTATTTAGTTGAGAAAAAAAATCATTTTGATTTCTTCGTAATATGAATAAAAAATGCACAACATATTGGTTGGGTGGAAAAAATAGTGAGTTCTATGTTATTTGATTATGCTTGGTGAAAATTCAACCTATCAAGAACAAGCAGAATCTATTAATTCAATACATGAACTTTGAACATGTACCACACCTGTTTGTTTGAGAAAAAATGCATTTCAATTTCTTCGTACGATTAACAAAAAAAATTACTCAACATATTGGCATGGTGGAAAGCACAGTGGGTTATGTGTTATTTAATTATGCTTCTAATTTTTCTTCATATGAATAAGATGTTAAAGCTAATAATTTCTTTGATGCAAGTATACAAGATGTCACATAATGCAAATACATGGGTCTCTAGTTGGTTGACCAACTACCACCCATATCTTCCATGTAATGTCCTCGTGCGGATAGAGGAATTGAGTCTCCTATATAGGTTGAGGGAAAAGATGTTAAGGAGAATTGACAAAAATGGGACAAAGTTCAATGGCATAAAATTTCATAATTATCCTCATTACTTTAATTGTGTCTATAGTGTATGGGTGAAAATGAGCTTGGACGTTAAATATCACAATCTACAAATAGAGATTGTAAATTTTTGTGATTGGCCCATTTGTCTTTACCAAGAGATTCAAGACCTTTTCCTAGTTGGATACATTTGGAAGGTATCTATTAAACCAATAGTAATCATCAAGAAGAACAGTCTTCCCAATGAGTTGATCATGAAATTCATGAGATTCCTTAAGGTGGAATCTTGGATTAGTTATTACAAGGGTCCTGTTGAGGAATGGTTGCTTGTTATCTTCAAATTCAACTACACTTTCAGGTTCAAGGTGTACCGTGTGATACCATCATTCAAGCTATTACACGAAATTTATGGGATACCTACGTTGTATGTCATGAAGTCTAACTTGACAATCAAAGTACAAATAATTCTTCTTGATAGTGACAATGAAGAAATGTTACCTATTCATAAATGGTTGACCTAGTTGACAATGTTTACAAACTATTTAGTTATTATAGCCAATATTTATGAAATTTTGTCACAAATGTTTACAAAGCTTTCACACATTGTATATATGACTATATCCAATTTCAATAGAATTTTTATGTAATTTCTATTACCTTACACTCATTTACATGTGTTATATTTATAGTGTTGTTTTGAACTTTTATGGACAATAAATACATAACACTTCGTGGTTAACATAATGAATATGATTTTTTAGTTTTTTCTAGATGGATAAATAATTGCACTTAGTTGTTTCATATGATATTTTTATTGTTTGCTTATGTCCAATTCAAATTACTTTATTATTAATATTTCTTGTTTCCCTTGGTATGTTATGACTTTATAACCTGATGAAATAGGCATCACTCTTAGAATAAAATGATCCACCATGCACACTAGAAGAGAACATATTTAACCCACAGATTATGAGTAGAACATTCATTTGGATGTATGTCAAGAACTAATATTATATCAAAGGAGAATTTTTAGTAATAAGTAAGACTTCGTATGGTATAGTTGTGTTTAATATACAAACATTTTATACTTTTGAAAACACACAATAAGCTTGAAATTATATTGATAAGTAAAGGCATTGCAATGCCACCAAATTTCATACAACAAAGCAAAAGTAATATACTTAACAACTATAACAAGGCTCAATACATTTTGGATATGATTAAGGAATTGACATTCAAAAAGTTGAGTGCATTGTAATGATACAAGTTAAAAGAGGTGCAAAAATAAGGTTAACATCTTTTATACTTTATATAAAATATTCAATACTTTAGAAAGATGATGGAGGAGAATCCCAGAGCGTAAGATAAATATTGAATCAACCAAAAATAGTTTATTTATTTATTTAATGTTTGATTTGTAAGGTTTCCACTACATTCATAGTATTTTCAAAATTTGCATGTTAGCAAAAACTGAGTGTTAAGAAGCCTACCACCAACATACTCTTGTGAAAACCTACATACGGAACAACCCTATTGGTTACTCACCCCTTAAGTGAATTTGGATATTTTAATGTATCCCCAACCTACAAATCTTCCCCGTCCTCTCCACCCTATAGCTTTAAATTTGCAAAAGGAAATAACTGAGAGGGGACAATGTGTTTTCCAATACTGCAAATAATGTGAGCATTTTATTTGTTCCAATCATATGAAGAAAGTGAAATTCCATTTTTTAGTGTACCAAAGAGTTATTTTAAACTTTTAAGGTGGAATTCATTACATTCTTGGTCTTTATGAAACAAAAACTGTTCATGAGAAAATAACTAACAAGGGACAATGTGTTTTCCAACACTACAAATAATGTGAGAATTTTATGTGTTCTAATCAGATGAAGAAAATGAAATGCCATTTCACTATACCAAAGAGTTTTTTCTAAAATTTGAAGATGGACTTCATTACATTTGTGGTGCATATGAAACAAAAATTGTTCATGAGTAAATAACTAACAGGGGATAATGTGTTTACCAACATTGCAAATAATGTGAGCATTTTATTTGTTCCAATCTGATGAAGAAAGTGAAATACCATTTTTATTGTACCAAAGAGTTTTTCTAAAATTTGAAGGTGGAATTCATTACATTTTTGGAGTGTATGAAAAAAAAATTCACCTCGAAATAACTAACATGGGACATCGTGTTTTCCAAAACTGCAAATAACATGAGCATTTTATTTGTTCCAATGAGGTCAAGAAAGTGAAATGCCATTTTTATTTTACCAAAGAGTTGTTCTAAAATTTTAAGGTGGGATTTATTACATTCTTGGTGCATACAAAACAAAAACTTTTCACAAGGAATAACTAATAGGGGACAATATGTTTTCCAACACTACAAATAATGTGAGTATTTTATTTTTTCCAATCAGATGAAGAAATTGAAATGCAATTTTTAGTGTATCAAAGAGTTCTAAAATTTGAAGGTGGAATTCATTATATTCTTGGTGCGTAAGAAACAAAAACTGTTCATGAGGAAATAACTAATAGGGTACATTGTGTTTTCCAACACTACAAATAATGTGAGCATTTTATTTGTTTGAATTGGATGAAGAAAGTGAAATTCCATTTTTATTGTACCAAAGAGCTCTAAAATTTGAAGGTGGACTTCATTAAATTCTTGGAGCATACAAAACAAAAACTTTTCACAACAAAATAACTAACATGGGATAGTGTGTTTTCCAAAACTACAAATAATGTGAGTATTTTATTTATTCAAATCAGATGAAGAAAGTGAAATGCATTTTTTAGTGTACCAAAGAGTTGTTCTAAAATTTGAAGGCGGGATTCATTACATTCTTGGTGCGTAAAAACCAAAAACTTTTCATGAGGAAATAACTAAGAGGGGATAGTGTGTTTTCCAACACTAAAAATAATGTGAGCATTGTATTTGTTCCAATCAGATGAAGAAAGAAAAATGTGATTTTTAGTGTACCAAAGAGTTTTACTAAAATTTGAAGGTGGACTTCATTACATTCTTGGTGCGTACAAAACATAAACTGTTCATGAGGAAATAACTGATAGGAGACAGTGTGTTTTCAAACACTGCAAATAATATGAGCATTTTATTTGTTCCAATCAAATGAAGAAAATGAAATTCCATTTTCACTCTACCAAAAAGTTGTTCTAAAATTTTAAGGCGGACTTCATTAAATTCTTGGTGTGTATGAAATAAAAATTGTTCATTAGGAAATATCTAAGAGGGGACACTGTGTTTTCCAACACAACAAATAATGTGAGCATTTTATTTGTTCCAATCAAATGAATAAAGTGAAATGCCATTTTTACTGTACCAAAGAATTCTTCTAAAATTTTAAGGTGGACTTCGTTACATTCATGGAGCGTATGAAAGAAAAAAAATTCATGAGGAAATAACTAATAGTAGACAGTGTGTCTTCCAACACTACAAATAATTACCCACATAGATACATAAATGTAACATTTATTGTTATACTCTATTGAATACCGTGTATGCATTTAGTCTATTCAATACCATTGATTGCTATATTCAAAATAGTTGAGCTCAAATGATTTAAATGCCAACTTTTTTCTTTCATTTATCAACAAGCTACCATAAACAATAAGACTTCAGGTGGTATTGCCTATAATTATTTCACATTGTTTATAATGTAATTATATAGGGCAATGAAAAGTCTGATATGAAATGTATAACAACATAGTGTTCAAATATATGAAAATAATCTGTCTACACCATAATTATTCAATAATTAAATGATGAAACCCACAATTGACAATGCACATTTTCATCCTGTCTCATCATCTCATATGTTTCCTGTTCTTTGTAACTAAGGAGATGCCTTCACTTTGAACACCTCCAAACTATAAGAAACACTTTGAACAATTAACATATGGATGAAAACAAATATAAGGTAGTATTATATATATGACAAGAAATCATTTATATATACCTTTGAAAGAGAAGGACTTAATTTTGAGAGCTTTCATATCATAAAGCCACCCATGCATTCTTTGAAAATCTTTGTGAAAGCACCAGGATAAGGTAGTGTGTAGTCACCATCAATGGCCTTAACAATATTCACTCTTAGAAAACCTTGTGGGAGTGGAATGTGCGCCACTGAGCATCTCTACTCACAACATTTATAATGCCTTGGCCAACCAATTTATGCCACCACCAAAAGTCAACATAATCATCGACCTTAAAGTTGATGACCTCAATATCTATCCTCTCCCTATCAACAAGATTTGGCTACAATGGAAATGTCATTAACGCCAATCATAATTCAAGACATATTAAAGGATTCATAAAGAAATTGGAAAAAAATAATGGAAGTGTGTTGTGTTAGTACCAATATAGATGGCAAGCCACTACTCTCCCCATCCCCATGTCCATATTTATTTCCATCTCCCCCTTGTAGGCTAGCACTCTCCCTATCCTGATGTCCATATTTATTACCCTATCCCACTTGTAGGCCAATGCTCTCCTCATCCCCATGTTCATCTATATTACGGTGTCCCAGTTCCATTGCAAATACATTTCCAATAAGCTCAAGGCCCATGTTTTTGACAGACCGTACATGTCCATTAACATTCTTATCCTACAAAACATGGTAAAGGTGTGACAAGACAAAGAAGAAAAGAAAAAATTACAAATTCAAACAACAATATAGAAATATATGTGTAAAATTAAATAAAAAATGCACACTTTAAATAGTTGAAGTCATAGGAATCTAGTGAACACTTTCTTCTTTCTTTGATCATTGTGATTCAGAATTTATCCTCCCTGATGTTGTGTAATAGAATTATCAGAATCCTAGGAGAGAAAATTCCAACCAAACCCAAATAATCTCAGAATGTACAAAGAAATCTCTTTTTTATATACATTGTTATCGTTCAATACATGCCAAACATTTCACAATGGGAGATACATACACAAATATATCAATTTGAAACTTCCATTTCTAATAGAAAATGCACACAAGAAAAGGAGATACCACACTTCAGATTGGTGAAGTCATAGGAATGAAGTGCTCATCTCAATATTTGTTTGCCCACCACTTTTTAGCTTCTTTTCTCGTACTTGAGAAAGATGACTATGATCATCCTGGTACATAAATGTGAGAAATATTAAAAAAATGTAGTGTCAAAAAATGTCGTCGATGAAATTTTCACACTTTTTTGGACCCTCCTTGTAGAATTGAGCTTAATGATGCCTTGAATTAGTGTTGTAATGTGTTTAACACACTCGCATTAGGTCTTGGTCCCTTGTGAATTAAATGAACTTAATCAAAAGGTGTTGTAAAGTGTTGTAACACACTGTCACACTTTTCTAAGGTTGTCATTAATAATTGGGCTTCTTTATGCTTTAATTGGCTTTATTTTACATCCAAAAGCCCCATTTAATGCATATTTTTAAGGATAATGCTGACATAAATCAACATCCAATCATAATTTAGGTGATTTTTAGGTTGTGTGGCCCAGATTTAGTGATCTGGGACTCATACGCCACCTTGGGCATATGAGTCTCACCTAGGTTTTTGGGTCCCGATCCTAGTTTCGCACCTTTCTAAGAATTTTTGAAAATGGTCCCATAAATTATGCCTAATGGGACTCATTCACCACCTTGGATGTATGAGTCCTGTGTGGCCCAAAATCAAAATTAATTCAAATTCTTGGTAGTATTTTATCCTCCTAGATATGATGTCTACTTGTAGTGTTGTAATTTTGGGAATTCTTGTATAATTAAGTATAAATACAAGTTTCTTTCACTCATTTTACACCTAGCAAGTTGAATGAGCATTATTATAGAAAAGTTGAGTTGAAAATAACATTCAAGCATTTACAAGAGCATGCAAGAGTCTTCGAGGGAATATTATCAAGCATTCTAGAGAATTATTCAAGCATCAAGCATCATGTCAAAGTCTCCATGCATCATCTTTGTTTTGGATCTAACAATTGTGATGTAGGGTTTCATGATTCAAGCTAGCATTTCATTCAAGATCTATCCTATCCAAGCAAGAGTCAAGATCTACATCCATTGGAGCCATCTCATAATGTTTGTAGCACTTTCTTGCTAGGGTTTAGTGAGTTGCAACATCATATTTTGTTCATTCATCATTCTCCATTCCTATTTCATTTAATCTCAAGGTTTGATTACCAACAGGGGTTAGACCATGGAAAACCCCTTTCCACTAACAAAAAAACATATTTCCCTCTCTTTAGTGTGTGATTTGTTGGTTTAGATTGAAAATACATTGAAGAGAAAGTTTGTAGAAAGTTTTCAAAGTATTCAAATTTTTCAAAATTGTCACCTTGCATTAGAGATACTTGGAAGACTTCTATAGACTGCAAATCAAGGTTTCAGATTTAGAAATCAATTAGGAAGCACATAGTAGATCTTAAAGACCATATACAGACTTTGAAGCTTCAAAAAACCCTAACTGGACTAATACACCAGTTTTGGTGTATGAGTCCCAGTTTAGGTCAAAATTTAGGTTTCTACAGATTCAGATACCCATTTGTTAGATTTTTGTTTCTGCACAGAAACCCAAATATGGGATATATTCACCTAGCCTGGCGTATGAGTCCCAATCAACATTAAAGTTATAATTTACAACATTTTAGAGCTCCATCTAGTCACGTTCATATCTCCAGGTGCACACATTCCATCTTCCAACTTTTTGTTTTGTTTTACATACATTTCTAGGTCATTTAGTGAAGGATTGCATCATATGAGGGTTAAGCATTACATTTTGCATTACATTTGTCTTTCCAAGCCCTAGCTTGGTGAAGAACCCCTCATTAGTTTATAATCAACCCATAGGACAAACCTATTGCAAGATCTCTTTCTCCTTTACATGTCTGAGGTTGAGATCTCTACGGTTTGTTCTTGAATGAAAGAGTGTGGAAGATTATTATTCTAGATCACAAACCCTAGACACCAAACAATTTCCCCCCCTTCAAAAATTAATAACATACAATCTCTACCCCTAATCAATAAATCAAAACAAATACTTACATTTTTCCACCACTCATTTGCACCCCTTTGCAAGCACCCTTTCTTCTTTGCTTCCCTCTTGAGGCACATTTTCTAGTGCCAATGGACACTACCCTACTCGAGGCCAACACTTTGTTGTTCATCATTGCCTTGTAATAGAAATAATTGAAACATCACATCAAATTAAAATGCATGCAACCAATTCATTGAAATAATCAAAATAGGCATTAAACAAAATATTTCAAAATCATCATTTCATCGAGTTTCTTCATGCCAAGGCAACTTGACTTGAAATTTTTGACCATGTAAGCCCCTTCTTCCTCTCAATGTTAGATGGTAGGTTGGGAGGAACAATATCATCTTGTGCTTTCATGGGCACTGCGTCATCTTCCAAATCAATAGTACTCTACTCAAGTCCAACACTTCATTTTTCATCCTTGCCCTATAATAGCAAGAATTGAAACATCACATCAAATTCAGATGCTTGCAACCAACTCATTGGAATAATTAAAACAAACATTAAAAAAAAATGAAATTACCCTTTCTTCTAGTTTCTTCATGTGAGGGTGCCTTGACACTTTTGACCGTGTATGCTCCTTCTCAATGTTAGACAGTGGGTTAGGAGGAACAACATCATCTTGGGCTTTCTTGGGCACTACTTCATCTTCCAAATCAACATTACCCTAATTAGGGCTAGCAAATGCTTGTTAACCATCACCCTATCATGCCATGTAAGTTAACGTTACATGAACCTTGTATGCATCAAAATAGAAAAAATGAACCAACCAAAATTCATATTTAATAGTTCAATTTCACATTGCCATTTTGTCCATTCTCTTTTTCTCCTACAACATCAATATTATTTTCCTTCTTTCCTCCTTCCTCTCCTCACTATTGTATAACCACATTGCCTCTATCACCTACTCCTTTTCTTCCGAAGGAAGTAGAGTGAAGTGATTTTACCATAATTTTTGTACACCCTTTTAATAACATGCTTGTGTTGTGTACTATATTATAGCTTTAGTTTGTACTCCATATTATTTGAAATAGAGGGAAAATGGGTTCTTTATATTCAAATGGGGGTTCACCAATACTTTACTATAAATAGAAAGGGGAAATGGGGTATAATGCACATATCTCCCTCTAGCTCATTAGGAGAAAGAGATCCCTTAAGCCAAGGTTGAATTTTAGCCCTTAGGTGGGTCAACCTTGAAGGAGATCTTGTTGTTTTCCTTATGATCTAGGAGAGGGAAAATCTGCTAAAACAACACTTTTGGGAGAAAGATTAAAAATAGTAAATAAACCCAAAAATGAAAAGTAATACATGAAATCACAAGATTAAACCTTAATCTAAAAGAACCTACAACTTTCAGGTAGATCTAAGAAGGTTAAGTATTTTTGCACCTTTCACCAAAATGTTGTTGCTAAGTGTCCTCTAGGACTCATTTTCCCAAGGGCGAATGGGTCCAACTACAGGGGTTGAAAAACCTCTTTTATAGTTCTATGGTCCTATGTCTACACTCCCGAGTCCTCTAGGTTTCACAATCAGAAGTTCAGAAATAAGTTTTGAAAGTGATTTTCTATGGTTTGATGACAACTTTGATAACTTTTCCAAATTTTGCACTTTGAGAGATCTTCAATCCTTCTTCAACCTAAGATCTGTAAAACACACATGAGGTAAAAAATAAATAAAATTTGGTGAATGGTGGTTTGCCCTGGTCAAACCCTATTTGGGTAATTAAACCTTGAATTGAAACTATAAAACATAAAGGAATGATGAATGAACAAGTTCTATGTTGCAACTCACCAAACCCTTGAAGGACTACAACTTAGAAGATCTCTCCAAGGTTTTGATCTTGCATGAAGTGGATTGATTGATGATGCTGATTATCAAGGTGAAGAAAGCTTGCAATATGAACTTAAATAGGTGAATGCAAATCTTAAATATGTAGATTAACCTTTAGCCTTAGTGTGAAGAAAGAATGAGAGAGAGAGATAGAAGAATCGTAACACATGCAACAACAAATTTACGTGGAGAAACCCCTTAGGGAAAAAACTCCACCACCAAAAGAGAGGCAAGTATATTACTAATATTCTAAAATATTACATGCAACAATAGACTTCTCTTATCATCCCTGTAAAATCCTCCAACACCCTGTTACCTTGCAAACCTACAAAACTGAATTGAATAACTCTAGCTCAAGGCCCCTATTTAAAGAGATTTGTGAGGATGAAAACCACCATGGTTTTACCAAACAATAGGCAGCAATACCTACTCACAAAACTCACACATCCCTTCATGAAATGATCATGAAACCCTAATATGATGTAGAGGAGGGTGAAAACCTTCTCAAAATGACTCACAAATGAATATCAGATCAACTTCAAAATGGGTTTCAAAGAACTCAACAAAATTCCACCATATGAGCATGCCCTACCTTGTAGCATATGCAACCTGATTTAAGCCACTTTACACTCAAGCTTTCCAAAACACTTACCAAATAAAATATGGATTGAGATACCCTTTTTATGTCCTACACAACATATCCAAAAACCAACGGTGATTCTTTTGGACCAACATATACTTTCAATACACCTACCCTGCTCAAGGCTACTTAATTAGCCTACTTTTACAAAGTAACCCCTTTCAACAGTCCCTTAAAATGTCTCAAAACCAAAGATTCCAAGTTTTTAGGCTTCTATGACACCCCTAACACGCTCAAACACAAAACCCTCCAAAACTTGCCTCAAAACTAGGGCCTTTTGAAATCTAGCCTTCCCAACACTTCCAGAACCTATTTTTAGAATTTTCACCAATAACTCAACATGTTTCAACTATTCCAACTCAAAAAGATACCCCTTATTAAGGCAGATATCCTGCTGCTACACTTTAGCCCCCATTTTCATACACTTTTCCCTTTGACAACTCGATGTACACCTTGATATTCTTCCTTCCTGCACATTAGTTTGTTAGGTTTGTATTATACATGTCATAAGTGATCCATTTAAAAGGTTACATCATCATTCTACCTTGAAATGGATCAATCATCCATAAAAACCCTCAAAATTAATGAAAATCTGCACTTTTCTTGAGGACAGTCAGTTATAAAATACAAAGAATTGATTGATGTTGCTTATCAAAGCATAGAAAGGCCTTAAAACATGTAAATACAGGTTCCTAAAGCATCCAAACAGACATATCTTCAATGGAAATCAAGTTTTCATCAAATGAACACAAGAAAAATGCAAGAAATTGTTGTTTTTTTGCTTTTTCCTCTAGTAGTCCGTACAAAATCCGTACTAGCAACCCAACCTCTGTACAAATGACTTCTATGGCCTTGAATAACCTTTCCCAAAATTCTCAAACCATTTTGGATTGATTGTTTTACATTAAAGTGATTAAAACATCAAAAAACTACTTTCTTGCCCAATGTTGGAATTCAAAAATTTGAATTTCCAATTTACAATTTTTTAAACTCTACTATCTAAAACTATTGGATTCTTAATTTCCAACCTTATTTGACACAATTTAAGCATTAGATCACTATTTAAACCCCTAAAACATGACTGTCCCATTTACATTGCATTTTGGTCCTAGGGTCCTTATTAGGACCCTTAGGACTTTTAATCTTCCAACTACTCTCATCCATGCCAAATGCCATTATAGGCTGCAAGATATCATAGTTGATGTTCTGGAGTGGTTTATAAGTCTTCAAGACCCCTGCAACCTCCTGGAACTTGAAGTGTTCCTTGAAGGGCTTGGGTGCTCCTGCACCATAATAATATCCTCTTACAGATGCTCTTACAGCTATCATAAGGCATAACTTATGCATGAGCACCTGGGGTCAAAGATAGCATATTTTGTCATAAGAATCTGTCATACTGTCATAGGAATCTATCATATTGTCATAGCATCTTATGAAAACTGTCATACATGTCATAGATGCTCTTACAACATCCTAACAACCTCATTCTATTAGATTCCAAGTGGGACGCCTAGATATTTTTTCCTTTTCCTAAATGACAAACGGTAATGGTAACACTACATTTACATTGTCTCTTTCACCGCCGTTGGTCAAATGGTTTCACCTCTTATGGGTAAATTTTGAAAACACTTTAGGAGAATAATTAATTAAAGGATTTACAAGGTTGATGGCACCTAAATCCTAAAATTCTCCCACTTGACATCATACATTGTAAATTACACCCATAGAGATACAATTACATATAATTAAGTACAATGATCAAGGCCCATGGCCTTTCTGCACCAAGAGAACTTATCTATGGTGACTGGCTTTGTAAGAGAATCTGCAACATTATCGAAAGTGTCAACTTTTTCAATCAAGACCTGTCCATTCTCAACCATTTCTTGCACAAAGTGATACTAAACATTAACATGCTTAGTACGAGCATGATATATAGGATTTTTAGCCAAACATATGGCACTCTGACTATCACATCTGATCCTCACTATCCTGCAATCAAAACCAATACCATTACCAAGTCTCTATAACCAAACTGCCTCCTTAGAGGCATCTGTAGCAGCCATATACTCTGCTTCAATGGTGGACAATGCAACTGTAGGTTGTCTTTTACTCATCCAACATACTGCACCTCCAAACAAAGTAAATAAATAGCCACTAGTGGACCTTCGACTATCTAAGTCACCTTCCCAATCTGAATCAATGAAACCCTATATGTCCAATGACTTATCAACATTGTCAGTGTTGTGACAAACCAAACAGTAATCAAAAGTGCCTTGCAAATATCTAAATACCCTTTTAACAAAATTCCAATGTTCTTTACCAGGGTTAGACATAAATCTGCTTAGAACTCCCACTGTTTGGGCTATATTTGGTCTAGTATGAACCATTGCATACATTAAACTACCAACAACACTAGCATAAGGAACTTTAGACATTTCATCAATATCATCATCCAATTCAGGACACATGTCTAGACTTAACTTAGTAACAACAGGAAATGGAATTTTTACTGGTTTATAGTCCTGCATATTAAACGTCTGCAAAATAGTGCTAACATACTTACTCTGACTTAACCAAAGCTTTTTGTGAACTTGATCCCTAATGATTTCCATCCCAATAATATATTTAGCAGCCCCTAAATCTTTCATATCAAATGTGCTAGAAAGCTGAGTTTTAAGTTCCCTAATCATTGACTTATTGTTACCAATGAACAACATATCATCCACATATAAGACAATAATCAGTATCTGATCATCAATAACTTTAAAATAAACATAGTGATCCTCTTCACTTCTAACAAAACCCATATTTAATGCAAAGGCATCAAAATTTTGGTACCACATCCTAGGTGACTATTTCAAGCCATATAGAGACTGTTTTAACCTGCAAACCAAGTGTTCTTTTCCTTTCACAAAAAAACCATCAAGTTGTTGCATATAAATTTCTTCCTTGAGATCCCCATGCAAGAAAGTAGTTTTAACATCCATTTGTTCTATTTCTAAATCATAAGCAACAACAATGGATAAAAGGAATCTAATAGAAGTTAACTTAGCAACAAGAGAGAATATTTCACCAAAATCAACTCCCTCTCTCTGGGAGTAGCCCTTGGCCACTAATCTAGCCTTGTACTATTCCAACTTACCATTTGCACCAAACTTCTTTTTATATACCCACTTAAAACCAATGGCCTTTCTTCCTTTGGGAAAACTAAAAAGATCCCAAGTGTCACAGTTTTTCAAAGACATCATCTCATCCTACATGGCTTGCATCCAAGACTCACATTCTTCTGAAGAGAGAGCCTCCCTAAAAGATCTAGGTTCATCATCAGTAGATATCAAAGCAAATTTACAACGAAAATCAGGTGGGCTATACCTGTCAACTAGATTTCATTGTCTTGTGGACCTTCTCAAAGGTGGAGTAAGAGGTTCCTCCTCATGTTCATCCTCATTGTTTTCAACTTCTTCTGTTACAACAAATTCTTTAGAAATCTCTTCTTCTTGTCCATCTTCTTGTCCATCTCTTTGTTCTTCCACATGTGCATCTTCTTGCTTAGTTTCAAAATGCACTGTTTTTGACTTTTCCTTTGGTTGCTCATCTTCAGAGTTAGCTCTAAATTCCCTAAAAATAATATCTCTAGAAAATATCATCTTTCATGTTAGTGGATTCCAAAGTTTATAACCTTTAATATTTTCACCATAACCTACAAAGATGCATTTCTGATATTTGGGATCCAATTTAGACCGCTTCTCTTTAGGCACATGAAAAAAAGCCTCACAACCAAAGACCCTTAAATGTGAAACTGGAGGATTTTTACCCAACCACATTTCATAAGGTGTTTTATCAACAAGAGCTTTACAAGGAGATATGTTAATTAAATAACAAGCAGTACCAACAACTTCTGCCCAAAAACATTTGTCTAACTTAGCACTACTTAACATGATCCTAGCTCTTTCCATTAATGTATGGTTCATTCTTTTTGCTACCCAATTTTGTTGGGGTGTGTAAAGTGTAGTCTTTTGCCTAACAATTCCTGCATGTTTGCAAAACTCATCAAATTCCTTAGAACAATATTCACCCCCATTGTCAGATCTCAATAATTTTATCTTATAATTTGTTTGTTTTTCAACCAATGCCTTAAATTCCTTAAATTTGGTGAAAACTTCAGATTTTGTATGCATAAAATAAATCCAAGTATATCTTGAGTAATCATCAATGAAGAAAACATAATAACGAGATCTATTTAAAGAATCTGTATCCACTAGACCACATACATCCGAATGAATTAGTTCTAACAATCCATTAGCTTTATTAGTTCCTTTAGGAAATGATGACCTGTTTTGTTTACCAAACACACAATCCTCACATAAATAATTTTTACCAACAGAATAATCAAAAAATACCGTCTACTAATTTCTTATCAATTATGGTCCTAAGACCTTTTTCACCAATGTGACCCAATCTATGGTGCCACAACATACATGCATTTTCAGTGCTAGTTACAAAAGAGGAGTTACAAAAAGTAGAGGCATGTAACGTAAAAATATTCCTTGTTCGAGATCCTTTAGCAGCCACCAAACTTCCCCTTACCATCCTCCAACCAAACTTAACAAATGTCACATTCATTCTAGAGTCATTTAACTTGGAAACTTAAATTAAACTTTTTGTAAGTCCTGGAATATGTAAAACATCATCAAGGATTTTAACCCTCCCATCACTAAAAAGCAACTTTACCTTTCCTTTACCAACAATCTTTTGTGAGTTTTTGTCACCCATAAAGACCTCTCCTCCATCATATTCTTTGTATGTAGAAAACCACTCCTTGTGAGAGGTCATATGGAAGGAAGCACCTGAATCAATAAGCCAAGCATCATTGCAAATTGTGTTAGCTGAAATAATCAAAGCATCAGAATCACTGTTATTAGAGGACTTTTTCGTGAAGGAATCTACATTCATTTTCTTATTTCTACATTCCTTCTTCACATGTCCCCATTTACCACAGTTCCAACACTTCACTCTGCTCTTTCCAGGGGTCTTAGATCGTCCTTTAGACTTATCCTTCTTCTTATCCCCTTTAGGCCCTTTCTCCTTGGGCCTACCTCACACATGCAAGGCATCTTGGGAGCCACTATGCATGTTATTCCTCCTCATATCCTCTGAAAGAAGTATGGGAATAACATTATCCATCTTAGGTTCTGCACCACCACTTGTTATAACCATAATTAAATTTTCCCGAGATTTCGGCAAAGAGAAAATAAATAGAATACATTTATCCTCATCTTCTATTTTAACATCAATAGATGCAAGCTGACTTATAATCAAATTAAAAGCATTCAAATGTTCAGCAATAGAATCACCATTCTTCATCTTTAATGAATATAAATATCTTTTGAGATACAACTTGTTAGACAAACTCTTAGTTTGATAGATTTCACCTATCTTCCTCCAAAGCTTGTATGTCGTGTCTTTTGAGGACAAAATTAGTGAGACACAACTGAATGGTCCCTTGAGCCTTCTTGTCTAGAGCCTTCTTTTCTAACTTCTTCCAATCTTCATCTGACAAGGTTGAAGTAGATGGCTTCTTATCAATTGAAACTGGTAACCATTTATCTCTCTCCTCAAGGAGATCCCCCACTTTCAACTTCCACATCTTGTAACCAGTGCCATTGAAGTTCTCAATATCTTGACAAGAGGTGGAGGCCATGGTATGAAATCTTTCACAAATCTGCAAAACTCACAACACAAAAGCTCTCACTGTAGCAAAAACCTTCAACACTTTAAAAGGAAAGCATCCCTTCCTTAACAAAACCATTAGCTCTGATACCAAATGTTGATTATCAAGGTGAAGAAATCTTGCAATATGAACTTAAATAGGTGAATGAAAATATGAAATATGTAGATTAACCTTTAGCCTTAGTGTGAAGAAAGAATGAGAGAGATAGATAGAAGAATCATAACACATGCAACAATAGATTTACATGGAGAAACCCCTTAGGTAAAAAACTCCACCACTAAAAGAGAGGAAAGTATATTACTAATATTCTAAAATATTACATGCAAAAATAGAATTCTCTTATCACCCTGTAAAATCCTCCAGCACCATGTTACCTTGCAAACCTGCAAAACTGAATTGAATAACTCTAGCTCAAGGCCCCTATTTAAAGAGATTTGTGAGGATGAAAACTACCATGGTTTTACCAAACAATAGGCAGCAATACCTCCTCACAAAAATCATGCCTCCCTTCATGACATGATCATGACACCCTAAGAATATCCTCTTATAGATGCTCTTACAGTTGTCATAAGGCATAACTTATGCATGAGCACTTGGGGTCAAAGATAGCATATTTTTTCATAGGAATCTGTCATACTATCATAGCATCTTATGAAAATTGTCATACATGTCATAGATTCTCTTACAACATCCTAACAAACCTCATTCTAGAAGATTCCAAGTGGGACACCTAGCTATTTTGTCCTTTTCCTAAATAACAAACGGTAATGGTATCACTACATTTACATTGTCTCTTTCACCACCGTTGGTCAAACGGTTTCACCTCTTATGGGTAAATGTTGAAAACGCTTTAGGAGAATAATTAATTAAAGGATTTACAAGGTTGATGGCACCTAAATCCTAACAGATGTTGTGATCTTGATGCTTGTAATTTGACTTCAATGCTTGAAACCTACATCACAATGTGATGTAGAGCCAAGGTGGAGAAGATTCAAAATAGATTAGGCTTCAATAAAACATCAACCTTTGAAATCACATTCAACCATATTGAACCAACTAGAACCATCAAGGCTATAGACTCCAAATCTCACCAAATAGGCTTATCTTTTAGAGAAGGCCACCAAAAGACCAACTCAACATCAATTAGGCTTCCACTCAGACCCCAACACAATTCCCAAACCAATCATACAAGGTTTATTTGCAACATCATGAAGTATCATCAAACTGACCTATGGAAGGGCTACTAGAATTAGCCCTATTTTACAAATGAACTACCTCACAAACACCTCTTTAAAAAATCACATTAAATAGTCAAAATTCATGTATCATAACTCTAGATTTCACAATTTGTTTCTATATTCAAGGCCTCTAGGGTGCTGCTCCAGCAAACCCTCCAAAAATACACCCAAAACCCTAGGGTTTTATGTATTCTCACAATTTCAGGCTTCAACAACTAAACAAAAGTTCCAAACACCTATATCTAGGCCTGCACAAACTTCCACATCATTACTTATCCAATTGCAACACTAGTTTTCAAAAACCCAACACAAAACCTCTATTTTCATATGTTTCCCTTAACAAAAACAACAAGAACATCAAGTGCATCTCCTTTATTCCTTTACCAATACTCTAACCTCATGATCCTACATACTACATAGAATTCTTAGGGCCCTTCACACTTTTCATAGTAGATACAGTCGTGTAAGGGCCCTTAAAACATTGTTTTTGTCACAAAACCCCAAACAGGGTATCTTCGGTTTGTTTTCAAAGAAATAGTTATTTCTAACTAAAAACACTACCAAATCCCTTCACTCTTGAAATAAAAGAATTCTAATACAGGCCACCATAGGAAATGAATGATTACATTGCAAGTTTGGACTGTACGGGTTCATACAGGTCTGTAAAATGAGAAAGAACTCAGAAATTGGATGAAAATGTAGAGTTTTCTTATTGTCAATGCTTCAAAACCTCAAGCTAACATTACAAACATTGTTCTCATTCCTTTTTAAAGTTTCTCCCACTCCAATCAACTGACCAACTACCTTACAACAGACTTTCAAACCACCATGACCATTGGAGGATTAATTACCCCATTTTTACACAATTTATCACATTTACAAGTATATTGAAATGTTTGTGCAATATTTGCAACTTATGACTCATAAAACCATACTAAAGGCTTGTAAATGGCCTTATTACCTCCACAAGACTCAAATATTACATTCCCATTCCCATTTTAAATTTTTTTCCTTCATGGAAAAGTTGACAATTGTTTGAGACAAGAGTGCATTTTGCACATTTGACCACCTTAGTTCACAAATTCCCTAAGTACATAAAATATTGGTAAATTTAGACCTTATTTCCAACAAAAAACAATGATAAAGCATCAAAAACTCTAAGAACCACTTAAAATTCCTCAGAACAATCTACTACCAAGGTGAATTTTACACCATGGTTGTAGGTGCCCCTGCACCATACAACCCCCCTAAAAGGAACTCATGTCCCATGAGTGGAGGTTGATACCAACCCCACCATCCACCATATATCCTCCTTGGATCAATCATCTTCTCCCACTATTTCAGACCTTGCATCCCAAATTGTCTTGTACATGGAGGTGTACGTGCTCTTGCATATGACTGTGTTTGCAAAATCAAACCTGAGGTCTACTCTTTCTTCATTCTTGGTTTAGAATTCACTTGTCTCCTATCACCTATACCTGCATATAAATAATGGTCAACATTACCATTACCATTAATTTCCTTTGACTTAGCCTCATTCCCTTGTTGAAGTCTGCACTGTAGTGCACCATGTGCCTTTACCCCTATCATCAGTCCCAAGACCTTGCCACTATGTTTCTCCGTTGTCCTATCAGTGTTGTCAACCACTGTACCTGTGATTTTCATTTGTTTCACACCCATATCTGCAAGAATAGGACATTCAATGGTCCCAACTAACACACCTTCTTGTTTACTCCCTTTTAGATCACATTTTACCCTTATTTTTGCCTTCACATTAGATGTTCCTACATTACCAGACCTAGGACAGTCTACTACATTAGAATTTCTAGTTTCTTTTACAACATTAACAAATTCTCTTTTCCCACACATTATCACCTTAGCTTTACCCTTCACATCTTCTACCTAAGGAGTCAAAACAAACTTATGACCATCTTTCATTATGGTATACTTATTTTCTCTTCCATCATACATGGCACACCTATCATACTGCCAAGGTCTTCCTAGGAGTATGTGGTAGCAATCCATTGGCAGACTGTCACAAATAACACTATCCTTATAATCACCAATTTGAAAATCTACAATAGCCTGCTCATTTAATAGCAAAGATTGACCATCAATTAGCCAAGATACCTTGTAAGGCAACTCATGAGGAATCCTTTTCAAGGTTAATTTGTTCACCATTTCACATGAAACCATATTTTCAGTTGAACCAGAATCAACTACAACTTTACATACCTTTCCCTTACTCTTGCAAGTGGTTTTGAATAACCTTTTCCTATGCAATGGCTCCACTTCTTTGGAAGTCTTCAAAATTTGTTTATGCAGCATCAAAGCTTCTCCAACTTTAGGGTTTGTAGGAAGGCTTGATGAACCAGTGCTCTTCTCTTCATCCTCTTGCACAAGTTGCACTCTTTTATCACCTTTACTTCCACTTGATGAAGCACCAAGACACTTGTAGGATGGATGGCCAAATTCATTACAAGTGTAACATCTACCTGAAAAATACATTGGAACTCCTACCTCCTCCAAATCTACCCCTTGTGCCTCTCCATCCACCTCTAAAATCAGATTGCTCTTGTCCTTTCATGGCATCTTCTTGATTTTCATTGTTTGGCTTTGAATTAGGCATAGATCCTCTTCCTCTTGATGCATTACCTCTGTCTCTAACTGCTTTGTCTTCTCTTCTCTTCATCTTCTCCTCCACTCTGATTGCCATTTGATAACATTCCTAGGGTTAGCCAAAACAAATTCATCTTGTATGTTTAACCTCAAACCACCCATATATCTTGCAAATTTTTCATCTTCATTCTCATGATGGCCAGACCTTAAACTTATTTTATAAAATTCCTCAGTATAAGACTTAATATCCATTTCTTTTTGTCTTAAACTTTGCAATTTTTTGAACATTTGAACTTGGTGATCCTTGGGTAAAAATTTACCTTTGAGTTTTGATATCATCTTGTCCCATGAGGTGATTTTAGACTTTCCTTGCTTCCTCCTCTCAGATTGAAAGTAGTCCCACCATACCAAAGCATGGCCTTGCAACCTTTTCTTTGAAATATTTACTCTTTGCTCCTCAGGAACCTCATCACATTCAAAATGATTATCTAATGCAGCAATCCAGTCAAGTAGTTCTTAATCATTTAAACTTCCACCATATTTAGGAACATTAATTTTTACCTTAGGCTTGTCATTCATTACTTCCTTCACCAAATTTGCAATCCTTTGGTCCTCTGGATCAAGTTCCTCTTCCATGTCTTCAAACTCATCATATCCCTCTTCATTTGACTCACTCTCTTCCACATCCCTTCTTTTGTTTGTCTCCAAGGCTATGATTCTTTCCTCCAACTCTCTGATTTCTCTAGCATGTTTGTCTTTCATCTCCTTCATCTCTTTAGCCATATCTTTGTTCTTTAGAGGCATCTTTGAATGCCAAATTCTTCACTTCTTCCTTGCTCTTCACAACCTGCAAAATGAAAACCAATCTACTCCCTGATGATTTGATACCACTATGATGCAGAGCCAAAGTGGAGAATATTCAAAATGGATCAGGCTTCAATAAAACATCAACCTTTGAAATACATTCAACCATATTAAACCAACTAGCACTATCAAGGCTATAGAATCTAAATCTCACCAAATAGGCTTATCTTTTATAGAAGTCTACCAAAAGACCAACTCAACATCAATTAGGCTTCCAATCAAACCTCAACACAGTTCCCAAACCAATCATACAAGGTTTATTTGCAACATCATGAAGAATCATCAAACTGGCCTATGGAAGGGCTACTATAATTAGCCCTATTTTACAAATGAACTACCTCACAAACACCTCCTCTTTACAAAATCACATTAAACAGTCAAAATTCATGTGTCATAACTCTAGATTTCACAATTTGTTTCTATATTCAAGGCCTCTAGGGTGCTGCTCCAAAAAAGCCTCCAAGAATACACCCAAAACCCTAGGGTTTTTTGTATTCTCACAATTTCAGGCTTCAAAAACTAAACCAAAGTGCCAAACACCTGTATATATGCCTACACATACCTTCCACATCATTACTTATCCAATTTCAACACTAGTTTCCAAAAACCCAACACAAACCCTCTATTTTCATATGTTTCCCTTAACAAAAACAACAAGAACAACAAGTGCATCTTCTTTATATACTAGATAGAATTCTTAGGTCCCTTCACACTTTTCACAATAGATATGGTCGTGTAAGGGCCCTTAAAACATTGTTTTTGTCACAAAACCCCAAATAGGGTATCTCCAGTCTATTTTCAAGAAATAGTGATTTCTAACTCAAAACACTACAAAATCCCTTCACACTTGAAATAAAAGAATTATAATACAGGCCACCATAGGAAATGAATGATTAAATTTCAAGTTTGGACTGTACGGGTTTGTACAGGTCTGTAAAATGAGAAAGAACTCAAAAATTGGATGAAAATGTAGAGTTTTCTTATTGTCAATGCTTCAAAACCTCAAGCCAACATTACAAACATTGTTCTCATGCAATTTTAAAGGTTTTCCCACTCCAATAAATTTACCAACTGCCTTACAATAGACTTTCAAACCACCATGATTGTTGGAGGATTAATTACCCCCTTTTTACACAATTTATCACATTTACAAGTATATTGAAATGTTTGTGCAATATTTACAACTTATGACTCCTAAAACCATAATAAAGGCTTGGAAATGGCCTTATTACTTCCACAAGACTCAAATATTGCATTCCAATTTACATTTTAAAAAGTTTTCTTTCATGGAAAAGTTGACAATGGTTTGAGACAAGAGTGCATTTTGTACATTTGACCACCTTAGTTCACAAATTCCCTAAGTACATAAAATATTGGTAAATTTAGACCTTATTTCCAACAAAGACAATGATAAATCATCAAAAACTCTAAGATCCACTTAAAATTTCTCATAACAATTTGCTACCAAGGTGGATTTTGCACCATGGTTGTAGGTGCCCCTACACCACAATGTTAGCTCCAAAAACATGCATGATGCTTAGTAACTTTGACCCGATGCTTGAGATCTTGAATGTTTCAACAAATTATTGAGAAATATACTCTTGAACACCTTTGATAATAATCTTTTCTCTAGGAATAATCTCTTTCTTATGCTAAGATTAGAATTGATAAAAGACCTTGCTTTTATAGATAATTTTCTAATTTATTTAAAATAAAACATTATAAGCTGGCAATTAAAACTTGAATTTAAGACCTTAAGATGCCACCAAAAACATGTTTGAAATTTGAAATTGTGATATTAAGAGGGACCCATTCACCCAAGGGAGAATGGGTCCTAACCTAAATAATCAAGACTTGTTTATTTCAGAGTGTTAAAAATAATAAATGCATTGATTAAATCATATTCCCCCTTTCAAAAATTGCAATTAATTAGGCTTGCAAATGCAAAATTTAGGAAATTATATGCTTAATTAAGTCTAATTTATTAAGGGACCCAAACATAGTGTGAAAATGTAACTTGGATTACATTTTCCAACACTACATTATCCAACTTGTTTTGAAGATACTTTTTTAATTTTGCATACTTTTGTGGCATGAGAAGAGGACATTGGTGAACCAAAATCCTATGCATGTTGAACACTCTCTAATCATGAAATATTCTTATACATTTATCATATATACAATAGTGTACATATCTCCCCTTCTCTACTTCTCTTTTGTATTCAACAACAACCTATACAACAAATTCAAAAAAAAAAATGGCTTAATATATTTGATATTAAAATAAATTGAATGCACAACATATACATAGCTAAATAATGCAATAATTGAGTTATTATGTCTACCTTCCCATCATCCACATCACCCCATGCATCATTCACACCTTCCCCATCCTTAGGGTCAGCCTGTGCACCCTCTTCCTCTTCATCATGCACTATGGTGAGAGCGTGATCGTCTCCCCGATTATCAACCTAAATCAAAGGAACGATATACTATCAAAATTATCATATTCGTAACAAAAATGAAAATTTTCTATATGAAATTATAAATCATTCTAATTGACGCATTGGAAGGAAAGGATAATTGGAAGTTCACAATCAATTATCAAAAACGTCACTGGCTCAATGTTCAATGTTCTTATAAAATGAGGGGATGTCCTCTTTACAACCTTTTCTATCTCCTAATTAAAACATTCCCACTTTCCATTCAACATCATAACTATTTTTCTAAGATTAAAATTAAACATTTCAATGCATCTTGTAATTACTGGATCTTACCCACACATCTATCGAACGCGATCATCCCAAAGGAGATTTTCTAGTACACACCCTATCAAGTGTACCGACCACCTCAATAGCATTGGTCACTAAATGAAGAACTTTCCCTTTTTTTGTATGCATCCCTAGTTGGCTATAAAATGTAAAAAAGTTGGAAGTGTTACAGATAGTTAAAGTTCCAAAATTTATTGCACCGTCTACTATAAGCAAGCATATATTTTTTCAATCATAAGAGGAATTTGAAACACATTTTTTAGTCTACCTAATAATTATGATAAATTTTGAAGGTTCCTTTTATTAATTTTTTTTTTAAAATAAAAAAGGGTTTTCAATACATTCATACTGTCAAAAATATTGCAAGCCGGAAAAGAGATGGTGTTATGGAACCTACATCCGACATAGTGTTGTAAAACCCTATTCACATAACAACCCAATTGGTTAGTCACCCCTCAGCTTGATTTGGTTTCAATTATGTATCCCCCACCTACAAAATGAAATAACTCACAACCCACTATGTTTTCCAACTTGCAATTATTTTGGGCATTTGCTTTTCAATCACATGAAGATATTGAATTAGAATTTTTATCGTAACTAATAGTTTTGGTAAATTTTAAAGGTGCCTTTCATTAAATTCCTATGGTCTAAATAGCAAAAAAAATTCAAGACATTCATACTATTTAATAAAATTCTAGGTTGGAAAAACACTAGGTGTTATAAAACCTACAACCCACATACTATTCTAAAACCCTTTACAAGTAACAACCCAATTGGTTAGTCACCCCTCACCTCAATTTGGTATGTTTTTTTTATTGTCGCGAGAACCTTTTGCTTTGTAGATAGCAAGAATGTAATGAAATTGGAAAATACTGGGCGTTAAGAAACTTGAAACCCACATAGTTTTGTAAAACCCTCTACACATAACAACCCAATTACTTAGTCACCCCTCTGCTCAATTTGGTTAGTTTTATGTAACCCCCACATGGGTGCTGCCACAATAATGGGTTACACTTTCTGGGACATCTTTTTTTTTGTTGAAATCACATATTTTTAGAAAATATAATGATTTAATCCTTAAAGGTTATATTTAAAGGATTTTAATTGAAAAGGGTTTGATCAAACCCCCTTGGATAGAACCCTGCTAGTTTTAAACCATACCTATAATGGAGTCTCCTCTACACTTATCAAAATACTGATAAAAAAGTACTTTTGATTTACCTTTTGGGGGATCAAATGAATTAATTTAAAATTTATATTTTGTAAGTATGTAGTCCTTATTATAAGCTTCCCAAAATATATTTAATTTGATTATTATTTTTTTATCTCTTGTGAACCAAAATTCAAGCTCTCTGTTCTACACATGTGGAAAAATAGTAGATTACAAAAAAAAATTCTAAAAAATATCTATGCTCTTGGTATTGATATCCTTGATCCAACAAAAATAAAATTGAATTTTGATACATACAAAAAAGTTGTGCTATACAGTAAATCTATGTCTAAACTCTAATTGGTTTGACTTCAAAACTTAATTAAGAAAAAAAAAATCAATAAAACACTATGCAATCAAATGAAGGAGCTAAATATCATAGTTACAAATCAAAATTCAAAAAAAGGGTATGTGCAGGATCATGATGGGCCAAAAAGTGGCAATATGATGGGTATGTGGCCGACGACTTTTTTTTACCCAAAATTGATGAAATGAAAAGGGTTTTTAAAGGAGATTCTTAGATTTCCTCCAATATAAATTATGCTTTACTTTGAATTTAATAAGTAATTATTATTCATTTTCTATTCGAATTACGACTAATGTCCTGATTGATAGGCTGATTGAAAAACATCTATAGCTTCCAAACGGTACCACATTTTTTGAATCCAAAACATGTGTCACATTCTATGCTTCATATACTATAGGATTAAAAAATAAAAATGAATTTAATGAAGTTTTGACCAAGTTAAGGTGGTCGACATACGAGTTTTTATATTTTTAAAATTTGTAATAAAAAATTCATAATTAATTATTTACTCGAAAAAATTTATAAAAATATGTATCACATCGGGACATGAGTCCTCTACTTATATCTAAAATATTATAAAAAAATATTATCATTTTATTGTGGGGCGGGTGCATGAAGTTGTTCGCACTTTTCTGGACAAATGGGAAAAAATGGGGAAACACATAACGCGAGCACGTTATGTGCTTTTAAAAGAAAAAAAAAGTGAAATGTGTATCATTTGCTTTTCACTATTTCTCAGATCTGCCCATGGCCAAAAACCCTCATTTTCACGTTCACGTTCTAGGAGGAAGGACTTCTGCAAATTTCATCAAGAACAGTTGGATTTTTTCTGCAAATATGGTGCCACGACGATGAAGAGATGCAGGAGGTAAGTATTGTTTACTATTTGTTTTGAATTTGTTAGTTTGAAATTGATTTTGTTTGTTTTAGGTTAGATTTGATGTTTTTTTTAAATTGTAGGAAATCCTGCAAATCCTCAACAAGAAGAGGAGGTAAATCCTCAACAAAAATCTCAACAAAATCAACCTCCCACCATTCTCTTTAATTCCCTCCCCGAACTCAAGAAAATTTGAGGAGTGAAATTGAGAACAATAGAAAACAACTTGAGGATCTTATCAGTGGGTTGAGTGATCCAAATGCTTCAACCACAGAAAGAATGCTTCTAGCAAATTCATTGAAAGACATGTTAAAAACTGTAGATGCAATCACCCAACAAATATCTGGATGGCAAGATAGGAGGCAGACAGCTAGGGCATATTATGTAGACAAATTATCATATAAACAAGTAAAAGATTTAAAAATTACTAAAGGTGATTTGTGCTCTCTATTCATTGACCCTAAAACAAATCAAAATCTTACCCTCAATGCAAAGAGGTTTCCTATTCATTTGTGCAACCACCAATAGATTAAGAACCGTTTTTATGAAAGATGGTATATGGTCTTTGATTGCCCACTGTGCAATAATTGTGAAGTCCCCCAATATTTTCTTAGGAAACTATATAGTGAGTTTTTATTGAACCAAATCCCAAATTATTTTGATATGAGGGAGTTCCAAGGGAGAGGTGGGGGGTCAGCTCAGGATAGGCCCAGTGCATAGCCGGATCCTATGCGGCAAGGGAGACGACCTCTCGCTAGGCCGCCTCGTGAGCAGATTGTGATGCATGTCGTTGCGAAGGAGAGTGCTGACATAGAGACATTGCAGGAAATCACAACTTTGACTCAGAGTGTCATCCATCACACTAGCCCTATTGTACAACGCCATCCAGGGGAGTCTTCAGGTGGTGGCCTTCGAACCCATGTGTGTCAATCTTGTGGGGCGACTTGTTCGTATGACCCTACCAGCACTCAAGACGGTGCTACACAAGATCCATATGCTACTACACAGCCTGATCTGTATGCATCTACGGGGATGGAGAGGACGACTAACATTTTGCATGATGCATATGGCATTGACACTCAGGTAAAATTCATCATGTTCATTGAATTTAATTTATTAAATTTCAATTGTGAAATGCAAGATTAACTAATTTAGTTTTATTATTTTAATAGAATTGCAGGGTCACAGTGTAGAGACTGGATACACCAGTCATCCACCTACTTATTTTTGCAGTACACCTATCAGTGGGGTATGTAAAGTTAGTAAACAATTATAAATTTATTAGATGTGTTAATAGCATTGTTTTACGAATGGTATTTTAATATGTGATTTTGGATGTTGAACAGGGTACTGTTGGAGGTTTCAAGGAAACACCTCCGAGTGTCAGTAGATTTGATCAAACATTCATGGAGGTAATATAGAATTTAAAGAGAACTTAAGTAATGAATTCTAAGTTTAATAGATTTGTGTAGTTTGTATTCATATTGTTGACCTTACGTTGCATTACATAGATCATTCAAAATCAAAGAATTAATTCAAATTCGATAACTAATAATCAGAGATATATTTGTTTAATACTTGTACTCAAAATTTTGTTCATTAGATCTCATACATTATAAGTCATCACATGGATCGCTATTGTAACTTTTTTGTGATTGAATAATTTGTTGTTTTATTTTCAGATGTTGGTGACAAAAACAACCAAATATTCACGAGGGCAATGGATATTGGTGTTTCCTCAGCTATACAATCCTCGATGGCTCGATAGGGGAGGTATGAGGAAAATTACTAAATTTCAATTTACATTCATTGTTATAGATGAACTAGTTCTAGTGAAAAATCAAACCATTATTGATTCGTAGTTTAATTCCTATTTGGATGGTTTATACAGGGCTTGAGCATGCTTGAGCATCATTGTGCAAATATTTCCATCGAGGAGAGTGATCGTGAGATGGCCGTAAGTGATTATTTTGTTAAATATATTAATTTTTATAATGTAATTTCTATATATTAATGTCTTTACTTCTTATTGTAACAGTTGAAACTTCACAGGAAGCTAAACACTAGGAGGAGCAGCAGGAGCACTCCTCGAGCACAATAGAACATAGGTACAGACTTATCACCATCGATCGCCAACAAAGGGAAAGAAAATTGTATTTGAACCAGAGCATGGAGAGAAATGAATTTTGAATGCAGAGCCCTTTGTTGTATGCCTACATGGCAATTTTGTACATATTTTGTATTGGATATATTTGACATTGAATGTCTATATGGCATTCTCGTAAGCCTATATGGCTATTTTGTAACTATATTTTATACTTATATCGACATATATTGATGTATGCGTACATGGCTATTTCCTTAATACAAATCTTTTTATCGATGGTGTCCATATTTGCAAATTATAAATTCATGGTTCAATAGATATGAGTTACATGTATTCAAGTGTATACTTTACAACTTATGCACATATATTTTTGACTTACGTGTGAACATCGAAAAGTGTGAAATTTTTGTGTTTGGAAGTCAAATGTAAGCCAATTTTCAATTCGGTTCTTGCATACTGATCTTATGGACTTGTTCCTTTCCTAGCACATATTGTGAATATTTCTCATTTGGTGCAGAAGACAGATTCCTCATTTTGAACCACTCATAGCAAAGAGATTCACAATAAGACTTTAGCATTGGAACACTACTCCATACTTCTCTTGTCTAGACCATAAAGGATTGAAAATTCTTAATTTGATGCAATGATAGTCGTGAGATGAGAATTTATATAACTATGCCTATTTTGAAACTTTGCATCTAATACTGCATCAACAAGAACTTAAGAAGTGTTGCATAAGAGTGTTAGGTTTGATAGGCCTTCTCTTCCCTAAGGGAGGAGAGCCTGCATCTTGAATTTTGAACAAAATTTTAAGAAGCAAAAATTTTACCTAAAAGCTTCAAACCTAGATGACATAGTTGTAAGATTTGATGAAAAAAAAATCTATTAAGCCCAAGAAACCTGCATGCAAAAACCTATCACAAGGAAGAAATATGTAGGAAACAAAACAAGGGTTTTGCTCTGACAATATGCAAGAATGTATTATCAGACTGAAAAATTAACATCAAGAGAATAGAATACAAGAAATCAATCCTTATAAAAGGAGATCTAAACTGAAAGGAAACCCTAACCCTAAAGGGGAGTGCATTTAATAATTAATATTAATTATTAAATGACTAATATAAGTGCATAAAGTGAAGTCTTAAGAGGAGAGTAAAGTTAATTAATTACTTTACTCTAACACCCCCCCTTAAGATGAGCTACAATGCAACTACAAACAATGCAAAAGAAAGCAAAGGAACTACAATGCAATTGTGGGTCCTGACAACATGGCTTGATCAGGTACCCGAATACGACAAAATATCTATAAAGCGGAGTAAAGGAGAATGCCATAATGTGTGGTGTCTCGAATGTACCTCAAAATACATTTGGCTGCTTGCCAATGGCTCTCATTAGGATCATGGGAGAAACTAGAGACAAGGCCAACCGCAAAGGAAAGATCAGGACAAGAATGTGTCAGGTACAACAAACTGCCAACCAACTACCTATATAAAGTGGGATCCACTGAAGGAGTAGAACAAGTGGAAGACAAAACAACACCTGATTGCAATGGAGTGGGGGAAGACTTGCAATCAAGCATGCCAAATCACTGAAGCATATCAAGAGCATACTTCTGAAATATGGAAATCCCATCCGAAGACTGAATAACCTGAAGACCTAGAAAGAAGTGCAAAAAACCAAGATCTGTCATCTCAAACTGCTCCATCAAAGCTCTCTGAACACTCTGAATCATGGAGGATGAGCTACCTGTAAGAATGAGATCATCTACATATGTCACAAGAATCAAAAGATCACCCTCCTGACACTGAATATACACTGTGTGATCGAAATGACAGTGTGTGAAGTGAGAGGAAAGCAAAAAAGAGTCCATCTTCTCATACCAAGCCCGAGGGGCTTGTTTGAGACCATACAATGAATGCCAAAGTCAAAAAACCAAAGGAGTTCCCTGCACAAATCCTTGAGGCTGCTCTATATAGATCTCCTCATGTAGGTCTCCATGTAAGAAAGCACTCTTCACATCCATCTGAAACACTGTCCATCCCTGTGAAGCTGCAAGTGAAAGTACAAGGCGCATAGAGTTCATCTTGGTGATGGGAGCAAAGTTCTCAGAGTAGTCAATACCCTCTACCTGAGAAAACCCCTTCGCAACAAGACGTGCCTTATACTTATCAATAGAACCATCTGCAGCATACTTGGTATGGTACACCCACTTGCACCGAACCAACTTTCTTCCCTTAGGAAGAGGACAAAGATCCCAAGTATGATTCTTCATCAAAGAAGAATACTCCTCATCCATGGCCCTATCCCACTCAAGGTGACCTGTCACCTCTGAAAACTTTTGAGGATCATCCAAAATGGCATGACTCAAAAGACTAGAACCAGATGTCTGAGCACGAGTACGATGAGTATCTGAAGGATCACCTGCCAAAGAACCAGCTACTTCAATAGTAACACGGACCCACCTAGGAAAATGTGGAGCAACTGGTGGTGGTGGAGATGGTGGATCATCATCTACATCATCCTCAAGAGATAAGTAATCCTCAAGAAATGAAGAGGGAGGAGTAGGCAATGAGGGAGAAGCTGGTGACGGAGAATCCATCTGAGGATAGCGCTCATCAAACTGGACATGCCGCTGAAACAAGACCTCTCTGGAATCAGGATCAAACAACTTGTACGCCTTAACATCCTCATAGTAGCCAACAAATATGAGTGGTCGACTCTTCCTCTCCATGGCTTTCCATTGAGCATCAGGAATAAATGCCCAAGCCTCACTACCAAAAACTCAGAATGTAGAAACATCAGGCTTGACATGGGTCCAAGCCTCCTCAGGAGTCATATGTTGCAATGCCTTATGAGGCATCTGATTCTAAATATAATTGGCACAATTGACTGCCTCAACCCAAAATGAAGAACTCATAGCTCAAGACTGTATCATACAATTTTCCATCCCCTGTAAGGTTTTGTTCTTTCTCTCAGCGACACCATTCTACTGAGGGGTGTAAGGGACTGTAAACTGATGCTGTAAACCATGCTCATTGCAAAAATCTGTAAAAGCCAGATTAACATATTCCCCCCCCTTATCTGTGCGTATCCTCTTGATAGAAAGTCCAGATTGCTTCTCCACAAATGTCTTAAAATTCCTGAATGAGTCAAAGACATCAGACTTGTACTTAAGAAAGTACACCCATGTACATCTGGAGAAGTCATCAATAAAAGTGAGCACGTAGCAGGCCCTTGAAAAGGAAGGAGTCAGAAAAGACATAAGATCACTGTGTACCAACTCTAGGGGTGCCCTAGCATGAGTGGCTCGACCCTTAGGAAAAGGATCTCGATGATGTTTTCCAAGGGCACAACCTCGACATACACCATCAGTACAAGAAATCTGTGGGAGCCCAATCACAAGTGCCTATGTACTCATCTATTGTAGATATTTGTAATTGACATGGCCAAAATGCTCATGCCAAAGCCTGCTCACTAAATCTGCATGGGCTATAAGAGAGGAACCAATAGTGTCTGAACTCTCAAAGCCATCAAATCTATATAATCAGGATGCAGAATCCACACTTCCAGTTGCCACAACCAAGTCAGGATCATGAAGGTCTCTAATAACCACATCATGTGGTGAGAACTCAACTGTCTTACTAGAGCCAGAGTGGAAAATCTGATAAATGGATAGAAGGTTTGTCAAAATGTCAAGAACCAGAAGCACATCCTGAAGAAAACCACCATCCAATGAAATAGTACCTGAACCCTGAACTGAAAGTTGTGCTGAGTCACCAACTGCAATATGTCTAGTGCCTGTAGGGGCAAGAGCAGTGACCAAATCCTCTGTGTGTGTCATATGGTGAGAGGCACCAGAATCTAGAATCCAAGTGGATTCTGAGGACAATGCTCATGCAGAAAGAGCATGACCTTTCCCTGTGGGCTGTGAAGGAGGTTGAGGTGCACTGATATTATGCTGATGCATGGCTTCCTCTAAAGCCTCTAAATGTTTCCAACACTTGGAAACTAGATGTCCTTCCTTGCCATAGAAACTGCAAGGATCGCCATATTTCTTCTGAGTCTTGGAGGAAGACTCACCAGACTTTGAAGATTTCTATTTGGGCTATGGTTTTGAATCAAACTTAGGTGGTGGCTTGGAGGGATTCTCAGTAGCCCCTGAATCTTTCTTGGGCTTTAGTTTCTACTTCTGTTTTCCCTTGGAGGACTGGGCTACCAATGCTTGGTTCTGTGAACTTGAAAGTGAATCCATCTGCTTGAGCTTGGCTTGCTCACGAGTCAGACGATCACAAAAAACCTCAAAGGTAGGCATGACATGGCGAGTACCCAAGGCATCCATGGTGGAATAGAAGGTCGAAGAAAAGATCTGAAATGGACCCCGAAGCTTAGAGAGGATTAGGAAGATGCACTCTGTATCAGTCTTAGTCTTGCCACAACCCTATAAGATAGATCTTTGTTGTTTGAACTTCATTAGAAAGTCCTCAATGGAGGGAAACGAATCAGGTACCAAGGAATTCAACTCAGCCTCAAGCTGCAATGCTCTGAACTCGTTGACAGTGCCAAAAATTCCATCAAACTTGGTCCAAATGGCTTGAGGAGTGAGACACCCATCAAGATGAAATAGGAGACTGTCTAAAATGTGCAAAGCCATCAATCCCATAGCCTGATCCATATTGTTCCTGTGCTGCATAACCTCAAAGGGGTGAGTCAACTGAGGCTGAACCTCATCCAAACAAGACCATAACCCTTGAGACTGGGGAAGTGTCATCATGCGACCCTTCCAAGTGTGGTAATTATGCGGTGTGAGAGATTCAATAGATCTATCGGCCATCCTATGAACTGTGCCTCAACTGCTCTGAAGTTTTTATTATTATTATTATTTAGTGGTCTTTCAGAACTAGACAGAAGATGCAGAAGGGGTTTTTTTTGTTTTGTTTTGGTGTTTATATATTCTGGTTTTCTGATGTAAGTGACAGAAAGCAAGAAAAAAAACACCGCCCCACAATGTAAAAATCCAATCCCCAATACAAACTGAAAGCCAAAAAACAATAGAAAGCAGTAATTGTTTGAGACAAATCTGTATGTACCTGAAGAATTTTCTGATGAAATAGACTACAGATCTGGATAGCAATCGCAGGTAAAAAAACTTTCAAGTCAAAGAATGGTGCCCACGGGGGTTTGAAGTTCTGCCTTTTCAGATCTGCCAACGCAGACGTCAGCTCATGCACGACGTTCAGAGGAATAAGGTGCAAGTCTGGTAAATGATATTGGCAAGGACACCACTGTAAAAAACATAGAGAAGGACACCCAAAAAAATTCCTTTTCACATGCATGCGCTTGTAAAAAACCCTAATTTTTTTTTTTAAACAAAAAATATCGTTGGGCAAGGAATACCAGATCTAAAAACTACACCTAGAACCTCTCAAATTAGCCAAAGAATCCCAAAAATTTTCTGTCAAACCCTTGCTCCCTTTTTTCCTCAAACATGAACAAGCTACAGCACATCCAGCTCTGATACCATGTAAGATTTGATGAAAAACAAATCTATTAAGCCCAAGAAACCTGCATGCAAAAACCTGTCACAAGGAAGAAATTTGTAGGAAAAAAAACAAGGGTTTTTCTCTGACAATATGCAAGAATGTATTATCAAACTAAAAAATGAGCATCAAGAGAATAGAATACAAGAGATCAATCCTTATAAAAGGAGATATAAACCGAAAGGAAACCCTAACCCTAAAGGGGAGTGCATTTAATAATTAATATTAATTATTAAATGACTAATATAAGTGCATAAAGTGAAGTCTTAAGAGGAGAGTAAAGTTAATTAATTACTTTACTCTAACAATATTTGGCTAAGTCTATCTTGAAAATTATCAATGTGTTCAAACTCTAAAGGAGATTCTCCCTGAAAAGAAAACTTTACCCTTTTTCCCAAGGAAAGAAATTGCAACAAGTTGCATGTGATTTATTTTATTTCTTTCTCACAGTTCCTGGTCAATCATTCATGGCTCAGGATAGTTCCGTTCCAAGGCAAGGACACCCAAAAAATCACTGAGATTCTTCTATGATCTACAAGAAAAAGGTTTTGGCTCTTTCACAATGTAAATAATTATGTAACATTGTTTTCTTGTTTTCCTTCCACACAGAAAAATGTTCACACTTTTCAGATTGATCAATGATCAATAATGGTTGATTGTAAACACTTGAAATTTTTATGTTTGAACTTTAATTTATAATTTTGTATCATGACATTCGAGTAGATCACTAATATTTTAATATTTCACTATGAAAGTGGTGGTGTATTTTTGCTATGTTATTTGACTATTAATATGGTGGTGTATTTGAACTTGATTACTGCTAAATATGTATATATTTCTGATTTTTATATGTTTTTGTATGACCGAACCCAAAACGAACCCAACCCCAAAAAAAATTTCCAAATCGGCGAATCGGGTTCTTGAACCCATCCCGAACTAAACCGGTAACTTAGTAAAAAATAGATTTTTGTAGTTTATATTCATAACGTTGATTACATTGCATTGCACATCTTTCAAACTGAAAGCATTGCTTCACATTTCATAACTAATAACTAGATGCTGATAGATGACAAAATTTCAATTACAATATAGTTTTTACAAAGTCAACCTAAGAAGCTATGCAATTATTTCACATTGCATAACTAATAACTAGGAGCAAATGCCAATTGCATTTGCTTGTCATGGAATTCTATGAGACCACATTTCTTTTGAGGCATTTTTCAAATCAGCCACTACCTTGTCTATACTAC
>VDFB02187334.1:0-29429 GCA_007258455.2 Sequoia sempervirens | reverse complement strand
TGTTTTAGTGTGAGAATTATTGGTTATCATTTTGATATTGGTAAAACCTATTTCCCCCCTAAATATGGTCAATGGACACCTAAGTAGGCTTAATTAAGTCAAGTGTATAGAAAATGGAATAAAGTGCAACATATACACTAACAATAAGGACTAGTAAGAGGCTTTGGAGTGCATACGTGGGAGATGAAAAGACATATACCTCATGTGAGCCTTTTTGAGTCCCTATTCCCTCTAGATTGGATTTCATTTGTGTCTTTTCTTGCATGTTTTGGTGGAGCTAAATTTGAAACCCATAGTCGCTTTTGCGTTAGGCAAGTTGTTTTATTTCTAGGTTTTTTAAACTGATATTTGTATTCTAGGCTTGGGTATGATAGGTACCTTAGGGTTTCTTGTATGGATGCAAACACATATATTTTAACTCCATCTATATGAGTGTATGGAAGAGGAATTGGAAGTTGGTAGTGGGGTGGGTATTAAACAAGATGAATCATGTAAATCATTTAAGGAGGTTTTGCAAGTAGAGGAATCAAAAAATCAACTAGACAAAGTCAAATTCAATGGAGAATCATAGGAAATGGTGGAGGAACCATCAATGCAAGTGGAGCCAAGCTAGAAGGAGAAAATGAAGGAGGTAAGGACCCTCTTTTTCCTAGGGTTTTAAGGGTCTAGATTAATGTGGTTAAAAGGGAAGAGAATAGGCTTAAAAATATTGCATTTTTTCTTGCATGCATGAATAATAGCAATTTTCCTATTCAAATTCTCCTGTGGATGGCTAGTAGGAATTCTCCTTCCCTTTTGGCATCTTTCCTTAATTTGAGTGAATCATTTTTCTTATCAATGTCTATGCACCTATTAATTTTTCGGGTAAGACTCTACTTTGGTCACATATAAAGTCTATCCTATCTCTTGTACCTTCTTTTCATTGGATCTTGGTAGGTGATTTTAACTCTATATGTAATTTGGACAAAAATTCAAGGGGAGTTGGTCATTTGTGGCCCTCTTCTTCCTTTCTATGTGACAAAATTTCATTTCTTAATTTGGTGGATGTGAAACCCAATAATGGTAAAAATTTATCCAGCATTTAGTCAGAGGTGTGGGGAGGAATCTATTTTTGTGAGACTTGACAAATTTCTAGTTTGTGAGGTTTGGCTTGGTGAAAGCTAGACATCATTTTCTAAAATCCAAGGATGGAAGGGTTCAAATCATTATCTAATCAAGTTTTATTCATCATTCTCTTTTCCTAAACATCCTCCATTCAAATTTTATCTTATGTGGCTTCGTGATCATAATTTTCACTAGCTTGTTGAGCAACGATAGACAAATGTGAGATCAAGATTTGGAATTGTGATGTTCTCCTTACACTCCAATTTGTAATGTACAAGATTAATATTTGGAATACAATGGTTTTTGGTAACCTTTTAAGAATGAATAAAGAGGTGTAGGAACATTTGCATAGTATAACATTCAAAATTAAAGAAGAGGGAATGGTTGTTGATTTCCTTCAAGAAGAAACCAGATGCTCTAGGGAACTTGTTGAATAGGAGCTACAAGAGGAGATTTTTTGGAAGAAGAAATCTCACATTGATTAGCTTCAAGAAGGGGAAAAGAACACTACATTTTTCATAATTTGGTGAAGGAGCAAAGAAATAGCAATATTTCAGCATCTCTCTCTTTGACCCAAAGGGAATAGTTAAACTCATTCAAGGCTATTTCAAAGAAGGTGGTTCAATTTTTCTCTTCTTTGTTCATAGAGGAGGGTTTACAATATATGGCTATGGAGAGTCTTATTTTGAGATGTATTCCTCATTTGGTCTCAGATGAGATGAATAAATCCCTTCTCACACCTATCTCTTGGGAGGAACTATAAAATAGTGTTTTTCAAATGAAGAAAGGTAAGACCCCTCAATCCTGATGAACTTCCTATACTACTTTTTTAAGGATTTTGGGATACCAATGAAGTAGACTTGTGGGAAGTTGATTGAGAATCCTAGATTAACAAGTAGATGCCCAGGGCTATTAATTCCACCTTTATTTCTCTAAATTCCAAAAAAATATGTTGCTAATGCTTTAGATTCTTTTTGTCCTATTATGTTGTCCAATGTGACTTGCATGATTATTACTAAGCTAATTGCAGAAAGACTGAAGAATTGTTTGAGTCCATTGATCTCCCTAGAGCATGGAGACTTTGTCAAGGGGAGACAGATTGTGGATGCAATTATGGTGGAAGTTGAGACTATCCATTATATATCTTCTTCCAAGAAGAAGGCCATGTTCATTAAATTGGATATTTCCAATGCCTATGACAAGGTCTGGTGGTCCTTTAGCGATTGTTATTAGCTTTTAGATTTAATTTAGAGTGGATTTGTTGGGTCATGAGTTGTGTGACTTCCTAATTTTTCTTTATTTTGGTTAATGGATCTCCCTCACCTTTTTTCTTAGCTTCTTGTGGTCCTAGCAAAGGGTATCCTCTATCCTCTTATCTATTTATTCTTATGGTTAAGGTTCATCGGAGGCTATTGAAGAAGCATAATGGAATGGGCCTCATACAAGGTGTTGTAAGTATGAGTAGTTGGTGTTGTCACAGATGTTAAAAAGATTGGGGGATATTGTTACAAGCTTATGTTTGTGTTGTCATTAAAGACTAGTGATGGTTGAGAAGTTATGTTGATGCCTTGATTAGTTTCATTATGTTGTCATTAGTAAGTACTATTGGTGTCAACTCCTAGTGTTGCTTTGATAAGCTTCTATTGGTGGATATTGTTGGTTTAATGATGAGGAGGAAGTATTGAAGATGATGAGTATGTATCTCTGGTGCCTGTTTTCTAATTTCTTTTGAGAAAATTTAAATAAAAGAGGAAAATAGTGTGTTATAGAGGTGTTCTGGTTTTTCTCTGCATTTCTTTTGTGTTCAAGATCTTCTTGTGCGATTTGGATATGTTGGTAAAAGGTGTTTAGAGGTTATATATCAAGAATCTCTTGGTATGGATCATTGTGCAGAAGAAGTTGTGTTCACCAGTGTGTGAAATTTGTTTTATTGGTATCTAGGAGAAATGATTTTTCTATGTAGGAATTTCTCTACAGTTTGGTCTCCCGTCTTGTGGTTCTGGAAGTGAGTTGATAAATTTCATATCTACCTTTAGTCAAAGTTGTTCATGGTATGGTACTCTAGAAGGCAATTTCTTGAGTTAACACAATATATGGAAGGTTGTCTTAGTGTACTAGGTGTGTACATTCTTTATGTGAAAGTTGTTGTGAAGGGATTTGTTGCATTTCAGGGTTTTTTTTAGAATATTACATATTCTATTCAAGTGTTGTGTGTGGTCCATGAGTCATCTTTGGATTTGAGGAAGTATGCAATTAAATGTTAATGGTGTTTACACTAGTTCATTCGACATTAGGTGTCTACACTAATTGTGGATTTATTTCAGTGTTCATGGAAGTTTGGTGTGATATATATGTATGATTTGGGTTTGAGTTAAGATGTCATGTTGTCCGCTTTCATTCCTTTCCACTACGAGAATGCTTAGTGCTAACCTAATTTGAATTTGTACAATTGAGGTGCATAGTCAGCCTTAAAAAAGGTTTTCAATATTGAAGATGGTATAAATAAGTGATGAATTGATAGAGAATTAAGTAGAGAAGTGTGTGACACAAATTGCAGAGTTTTGAATTGTAGTGGAAGCTTAATGAGTAGGACTATTGTAAGAAGTGAGTAGAAGGTGTCTATTATCTTCAGAGAGGCTCTGAATGTATTGGTGATGTTGTGGTGGATCTTTTATGTTGTATTGAGATGGATTTCTTAGTATAACATTATTCTTTATTCTTTTTTTGTAATAGAGTAGTGAGCCAAGTTGGTAGTGAGCTCTTCTTTCTTTGGGGTAGTGATCCCTTTGGAAGTGAACCTATTATATTCAATTTTGAAATTACTTTATATTGTGAGCTAATCCTCACTATGGTTTTTCCCTTCTTGTGTTTTCCATGTAAATCTAGTGTTCTATTATTCATGGTGTTGTGTTTTAGTTTTCTGTTATTTGCTTTCATGCTAAATCATTCTAACAAATTAAGGGTTAATTTAGTTTATGTGGATCTAATTGTACAACTAATTCATCCCCATCTCAACTATTTTGTGTGCATTCAAAAATTGGTATCATAACAAGCTTCCTTGGAAGAAAGCTTAACTGCTTGAGGTAGATCTAGGATGGTGCACAATAGGGAGTCTCCATTATTTGATGGATCAAACAATGGTTTCTGGAAGACAACCTAATGGAAGGTTTCTTGCTATCTATTGGATTTGGAGTTTGGAAGTTTGTTGAGACTAGATATACTATACTTAATGGTTTTTAAAAAATTGATGATGAGATCAAGACCTATGAGAACAATGCTAAAGCAAGGTATGCTCTTTTAAGTGGTATTTCTAACACTGAACTTGTGAAAGTTATGAGTTTGAAATCTACTAAAGAGATATGGAAAAATTTGGAAAGTATTTATGAAGGAGATGATAAGGTCAAGCAAGCTAAGATGCAAAATCTAAAGATCACATTTGAGAACCTATGGATGTCTAAAGATAAAAACATTACAAGATACATGTATAAGGTGGATGAATTTGTGAATTCCATCAAAGGCCTTGGTGGAAATCTTGAAGAAGAAGTGGTAGAGAAGGTATTGAGAACTCTTACTAAATCTTATAGTCATAAAGTTTATTCTATTGAAGAAGTTAAATATTTAAGAAAATATTCTAGCAATCAATTTTATGGTTGTTTATCTTCCTTTGAAATGAGAGAATTTGGTACAAGGAATGCAAAAGTTGAGATTGCTTTTAAGGATGGAAAATCAGAAAAGACTCAATAATCAGATTAGGAGGATCTTGATAATGTTGAAGCAAATTTTGTGAGGAAAATTAAAAAGGCCACTGGTAAATACAGATGTAAGCTACCTTTCAAATGTTTTACTTGTGGTAAGATAGGTCGTTATGCTTCAAGATGTCCAAATAGAGCTTTGAATGAAAAAAATAAGGAAAACAAACATAAAGCAATTAAGAAAAGTTAATGTTCTAGAACATGCCAATATATCTGATGACAAATCTAATTATGGGGATGATGAAGATAGTGAATGCTTGTTCATGGCTATTAAAGATGAAACTAATTCTACTAAATTTGATAGATGTGTGAAGGAAAGTGCTCTAGAAATAGGTCACAATGTTGTGGTGACTACTCCATGCTAGAAAGGAGAACCATTGGATTATTGATAGTGGATGCTAAAATCATATGATCGGTGAAAAAATTAAGTTTGTTAAACATGAGAAATATGAAGGAGGTCTAGTTAATTTTTGTGATGATACATCTACTAAGATATGTGGAAAACGTTCTATCAATTTTGATGGCAAGCATAATACAAATAACAATTTTTTATGTTAAAGGTTGAAGGAATAACCTCTTGAGTGTTGGACAAAGGTGTAGCAAAGGATATAATCTTATGTTTCATGATGATGGAGGTGAGATCAAGAAAATATCTATAATTGTGGTTAGTATTGGAAGAAGGATAGATGGAAATATTTATCAACTTAAAGGTGTTGATGGTCACTATTTTATGATTCAAATTAATGAAAGGTGGATATGGCATAGAAGGATGTGTCATATTAATTTTAATTGCCTAGTGAGGATCAATTAAGTTCAAGCTATGAGAGATCCACCAAGGATTACAAAGCCCATTAATGATGTCTACAAGGAATGTAAAATTGGGAACCAAGCAAGAAGAAGCTTCAAATTCAAAGAATAATCTACTACTAGAGTATTGGAGCTAGTGCATACAAACCTTTGTGGTCCTACCAGAGTAAGAAGTTTTCAATGTGACATGTATTTATGCTATTGATTTATGATTATTCTAGAATGACATGGATTACTTTTCTCAAACAAAAATTACAATCTCTAGCTAAGTTTAAAGCATTCAAAGCTACGGTTAAGAATGAAATGGATATGAAAATCAAGTGTGGAGAGTTCACCTCTAGTGATTTTAACAATTTTTTGTGAGAATCATGGGATAAAGAGGAATTTATCTACCCCTAGGACTCCTCAATATAATGGAGTGGTTGAATGAAATAATAGGCCTATTTAGGAAGCTTCAAGAACAATGATGAAAGAGAAAACCTACAAAAATTCTACTGGAGAGAAGCAATTCATATTGATATATATATTCCTAGCAGAGTTCAAGCAAGAGTAAATAGTACAAAGACTCCCTATGAGTTGTGGTATGAAAGTACTCCTACTTTAAAATATTTCAAAGTGTTTTGAATCAAGTACTATATCATAAGAAATGAAGAAAACTTAGGAAAGTTTGATACAAGATCTAATGAATGTATCTTCCTTAGATATTCTACAAGAATAAAAGCTTATTAGTGCTACAACAATAGATTGAAGAAGATAAGAAATAAGAAGTTTGTATTGGAGAGGAAGAAGCTCTAGAAAGGTTCCCTAGGACCCCTAAGTATGTGTAGAAGAATCACTCTAAAGATCAAACCATTGGTGACAAGAAGAAAAGCTTCTATGATCGAAGAACAAGTATTTTTTTGTTAAAACTCTCTAAAGTTGAACATAAAATAGTGATTGAAGCATGCAAGGATGAGTATTGGAGCAAGGATATGGAAGAATAACTAATGAAAATTGAGAAGAATCATACTTGGGAACTTTTCCCAAGACCAACTAACAAGAATATGATTTGAACTAAGTGGGTATTTTGAAATAAACTAAATGAGAATGGAGAAGTTCTAAGAAAAAAGGAAAGCTTTTGTGTAAGGGTTACTCACAAGTAGAAGGAATAGATTTTGAGGAGAATTTTCCTTCGGTGGAAAGAATGGAAGCTATCATGATGTTTTTGATTTTTGAAGGGCATAAAGATTTCAAAGTATATCAAATGAATGGGTGGGTGCAAAAATTTGGGGGGGCAAAAGTGGCCAACTTCTTAAAAAAAAATCAAAAGCCATAATACGAGCGCATTATAACATTCTCACATTATGGCTTCATGTGACTGATCCTAAGGCTCAGTCACACCAAGCCTATAACATGCTTGCATTATAACATGAGCCCTTTATGTGTTGTTATAAGGGGAAAAAAAAGAAAAAAGAAATCATTTTCAGACTGTGTTTTCCCTCATCAACAGCATGCAAACCCCTCCAAGGTGCACTCGCATTGTGGAGACCCCAAAATTCATCACTTTCTTCACCAAATCATTGCTATTTCTTCGCCAAAATGCCGATACGTCAATGGGGAGCTCCAAGGAGTAATATTTTATTGGTTTTTTTGTGAATTTGTTGTTAAATAGGTAGATTGAATATGTTTTTGATGTTAATTTCTTTAATATTTAGGAGTTAAAAATCCACATGATTCTCCTCCTCATAATCCTTCTCCTCATGAACAACAATGCCAAAAAAATCATAATGAGGAACCACAACAAAAAAATCCTCCAAAAATTCCTCAACATCCTCCTGTAACTCAACAAAATTTAATGGGGGAATTGAAAAAAACAAAAAAGAATTGAGTTAATTGCGAGGTTGAAAAATCCTATAAGTTCAACCTCAAAAAGAACCACACTTGCAAATTCACTTCAAGCTATGTTAACACTTGTAGATGAAACTAACAAGAAATTAAGTGGTTGGGTGGATAAGAGGAGGGAGTACAAATATTTTTATGCAGATAAACTATCCTACAAACAAGTAAAAAATTACAAAATTACAAAATATGACTTGTGTTATTCACTAACCCATGTACAAATAAAACTCTTGACCTTACAAGAAAGAAGATTCCTATCCATTGGTGCAACCACCAAGGGATAAAGGAAAATATTTGGAAGAAGTGGCGGATGGTTTTTTACCATCGTCCATGCAACAATAATGAGGTCCCCCAATATTTCTTTGAGGAAACTCTACTACGAGTTTGTCCTCAACAAAATCCCCAAATATTTGATATACAAGACTTTAAGGGGAGAGGTGGTGGGTCGATAGAGGATATACCAAGTGCACGTATCGATCCTCAATGCCCAATAAGATAATCACTTGTTAGATCATCTTATGATCACATTGCTATCCCTTCCATCATGAAGGAGAGTGTTGAGGTGGATACTCTATAGCCTATTAGTTCATTGACCTAGAGTATCATCCAACGTGTGAGTCTTGTAGTACATCGTGAGCTAGGGGAGACTTTGAGGGGTAGGGTTCCACCCCATACTTGTCAGGCTTCCAAGTCCACCTATACATATGACCCCAAAGATAGTCAGGAGGTTGGTATGCAAGCTACATCTACAACTAACCAGTTGGCTATGATAGATGCCCTTTTGAATGAGGGTTTTGGTCTCAATACTCGGGTAAATGTTAGCATGTTCATTAAATTTCATTTATTAAATTTCATTTTTAAATGCAAGATTAACTAATTTAGTTTAATGATTGTAATAAAATTTTAGGCTCATAGAGTTCATATTATTTTCACTCTCTCCACCTACTTTTTACTCTGCTACATCTATTATCGAGGTATGTAACTAGTAAACAATTATAAATATTACATGTGAATAGAATTATTATATGAACATGGTATTCTAATATTTAATTTTGGATGTTAAATATAGGTTAATATTGAAGATTTCATGGCAACACCTCCCAGTGGTGGTAGAGTTCAAACCTTCACTCAGGTAATAGAATAAAGAGTTTAACTAATGAATTGTACTTAATAGATTTGTGTAGTTTATATTCATATTGTTGATTACATTACATTGCACATCTTTCAAACTCAAATAATTACTTCACATTGCATAACTAATAACTAGATGTTGATAGATGACAAAATTTTAATTACAATATAGTTTTTTAGAAAGTCAACATAAGCAGTGATGCAATTACTTCACATAGCATAAATAATAACTAGGAGTAGTTTCCAATTGCATTTTCTCATCATCGCATTCCATGAGACCACAATTTATTGAGGAATTTTTTTAAATAGTTCACTTCCTTTTCTATGCTATGGATGGTTGGAAAAAATCTATCAAATCATAATAGTAAACAATAGCATCGACAAGGCAATGAGATGTTTGAAAAAATGCCTCAAAGAAATGTGGTCTCATGGTGATGTCCATCACAATGTGATCACATTTCTTTGAGGATATTTTTCCAATAGCTCATCGCCTTGCCTATGCTACCACATTTTCCATACATGTCTACCAAATAATTATATTAAATAGTTCACTTCCTTGTTGCTATGGCTAAAATCCTAAAATAGGTTCTTTCCAACAAACTATGGATGCTTGGAAAAATTTGATAAAAGCATAATAGTAAGCAATAGCATAGATAAGGTAGCGAGTTGTTTGAAAAAATCCCTCAAAGAAATGTGATCCCATGGTGATGGAATGCCATTCCATTACCATGAGACCACAATTCTTTGAGGATCTTTTTCAAATAAACCACTACCTTAAGCAATAGCATAGACAAGGAAATGAGCTATTTGAAAAAATTCCTCAAAGAAATGTGGTCTGATGGTGATGTCCATCACCATGAGACCACATTTCTTTGAGGCATTTTTCAAATAGCTCACCACCTTGCCTATGCTACCACATTTTCCATACATTTCTACCAAACCATTTTATCAAACAATTCACTTCCTTGTTGTTATGGCTAAAATCCTAAAATAGGTGCTTTCCAAAAAACTATGGATTCTTGGAAAAACTCTATCAAAGCATAATAGTAAGCAATAGCATAGATAAGGCAGCAAGTTGTTTGAAAAAATGCCTCAAATAATTTTTTTCTCATGGTGATGGAATGCCATTCATTCACCATGAGAACACAATTCCATTCCATCACCATGATAACACAATTATTTAAGGCATTTTTTCAAACAAATCACTACCTTAAGCAATAGCATAGACAAGGCAATGATTTTTTTGAAAAGATGCCTCAAAGAAATGTGGTCTCATGGTGATGTCCATCACCATGAGACTACATTTCTTTGAGGATTTTTTTCAAATAGCTCATCACCTTACTTATGCTATCACATTTTCCATACATGTCTACCAAAGAATTTTATCAAATAGTTCACTTCCTTGCCACTATGGCTAAAAGCCTAAAACTAGTGCTTTCCAAAAAACTATGGATGCTTGGAAAAAATAGATCAAAGCATAATAGTAAGAAACAACATAGAAAAGGTAGTGATTTGTTTGAAAAAATGCCTCAAAGAAATGTGGTCTCATGGTGATGGCAATGACATTCCATCACCATGAGACCACATTTCTTTGAGGATTTTTTTACAGACAACTTGCTACCTTATGAATAGATAATCCTCTTTAATCAAATCAAATCATTTTAAGGTCTTGTATTTAATCCCCAAATCTAATCCCATCCTCCATATTCATCTTTAGATCCTATTCTTCTAATCCCCAAGTCCATTTCCAATCCATCATCCGAATTTCCAACCTCATCCAAAATCAATGCCAATATTTCTTCCAATCATTCCTCTCTAACCATCTAATCTATCCTCCATCAAACCTAATCTCTTCTAATCTAGCTTCATCCATTCCAACCAACCCCAACCATATCAATGATCATTAGGATAGCCTTTGTGTCCAAATCAAAGTACCTCTTCCACTCCATTGTATGATCACTCTCAAAATGTGGTCTCAAAGTACACCTTCCACCCCATCTAATAATCATATTCCCCTCATGATCAAAACACCCCTCCCTCTTCATGTCATTCCCCCCTCCATCTCATAACCAAGACCACACTATACCATCCACCCCATCCCAGCATAATAGCATAGAGAAGGCAATGAAAATTTTGAAAAAAATGGCTCAAAGAAATACAGTCTCATGGTGATGGAATGCCATGTGAAAAATAAATTTGTCATGGCATTCCATCACCATGAGACCACATGTTTCTTTGAGGAATTTTTTCAAACAGTTCACCACCTTCTCTATACTACCATATTTTGCGTACATGTCTACCAAAGTATTTTATCAACTATTTGAATACCTTGTTGCTATGGATAAAACCCTAAAATAGGTGCTTTTGAACAAGCTATGGATAGGGAAAATAGTAAGCATAATCGTAAGAAATATATAGTTCAATAAGTACTCAAAATTTTGTTGATTATCCCATACATTATAAGCCATGACCTACATCGCTATTATACTTTTCATGATTGAATAATTTAATGCTTTTTTCTCAAATGATGGAAGTAGAAAAACCTATAGATGTTGATAGGATAATGGAGCAAGGTGTATCTTCTGCAATAGACAGGTCAATGCCTCTCATGAGGGTATGAGGAAAATTATTAAATTTCAAATTACATTTGTTGTTATAACTATTGGTTAGTGAAAAATAAAATGGTTATTGATTCATAGTTTAATTTATATTTTGATGGTTTGTATAGGACTTGGGCACGCCACAGGATGAGCATGCAAATTTTTTGCTTGAGGAGAGAGATCATCTAGTGGTGGTAAGTGATTATTTTGTTAAGTATATCATTTTTTATAGTGTAATTTATATATATTAATGTCTTTACTTCTTATTGTAACAGATAAAACTTGATGAGGAACTAAACCCTAGGAGAAGGAACCCTTTATTTCATAGTATACAAGTGTCATACACGTCGCCATCCACCCAACCAACAAAGGATACCCATTTGTTTCATTGACCTGGAGGGAAATGACTTTTTGATTTGGGTCCTTTATTGTATGCCTATATGGTATTTTTGGACATATTTTGTATTGCATATACTTGACATTGTATATCTATATTGTATTCTTGTAAGCCCATATAACTAATTTGTATATACTTTATACTTATATCGACATATATTGATGTATGCCTACATGGCTATTTGGTTAATAAAAATATTTTTATTGATGGTGTCCATATTTACATTATAAATCCATGCTTCAATAGAATATATAGATGGTTTACTTCAAATATTTAAAATCTAAGTGTTTTCCATGCACTCTTCTTTTCTATAATTGTAAATATATAACAAAGTTTGAACATTATTCTCCTATAAGATTATTGAACATTAAATCAATCATATGAATATAGTAATGCTTCATGATTCATGCTTCATGCTTAATGCTTCATGTGCTTCATGGAGGAAATTCATGTGTATGCTTCATGCTTCATGCTTCATGTGTTACATAGATAAAGAAAAAATCATAAAACTATTAACAAAAGAAAATAGAAAGTAACAACTAAGTCTCACAAACAAAAACTCAAGGCATGCAAGTTTTAGTAAAGATCATAAGGGCATTGTATTATTTGAGTTTAAGAGACCAAAAATCAACCTTCCCAAGAACAAACTTCATAGATATTCATCCTATTTCTAAACATGAATTTGAACCCAATAATTAGAAGAATGAAACTTTAAAAGTTAAAATTGCATGCTTACAATAGTCAATAAATAGCTTCAAGAGATGTGCATGATAGAAATAGAACCAACTGAAAGTTCAAGCATTACTTTTTCCCAAGCATATCTGAAAAGTTACAAATAAATCAATTTAGGTTCTCACGAATAGTGATGATATGAATTTGGTTGTGACTTTTCAAAGGGGAAAAGTTGTAACCCTTCAAATAGGAAAGACTACAAACCTTTCATAATGAAGTGTGGTAACCATTCCTTGCATAGATCTTCCCACCTAGATGTGTTGGTACTAATTTTTTTGCCCCACAAAGAACAAAACAAAAAGTAGCCTACCTTGCAACTTTACACTACATGCAATGAACCCACTTTCCATCAACTAAAATTTGTTCACCATGGGCAAATGAATTGGAGCTATCAAAAACTGAGAGAGGTTATTGTAGAGGGGCCCTATGTGATCGTGTAGCCTCAAACGAAGTGTTTCCAAGTGCCACGATTTTTGAGTAATCGCTCGTTGAAGTTTTATGACCTTTTGCACTTTTGTCTCTTAAGAGACTTCACTGGTAGAATGTGGCTTGGACTGTTTCAGCATGTTTGGGTGTCAAAAAATACCTTACCTACCATAAATCCACCCATACAAATGTGTTGGAATAGTCCGTTCAGTTGTATGATGAATAGAATGAAAGTTACACCAGTTTCCAACTTGTCAGTACATATAACTAACCCATTTTCCATCAACTGAAATCTGTTAACCACAAGAAAAAGACTTAGAGATATCAAAAATTGAGAGAGGTTATTTTAGAGGGGCCCTACATGATCCAATAGCCTTAGACGAAGTGTTTCCAAGTACCATGGTTTTTGAGTAATCACTTGTCGAAGTTTGCTTCCCTTTTGTGCTTTGGTCTCTTTAGAGACTTCATCGGTAGAATGTGGCTCAGATTGTTTCATCATCTTTGGGTGTAAAAGAGGACCTTTCATAGCATAAAACCAACCATACAAACATTTTGGAACAATCGGTTTGCTTGTATGACGAACAGAACAAAAGTTGCACCACTTTCCAACTTCTCACTATATGCAACTGACACGTTTTCCATCTACTGAAATTTGTTCACCATGGGAAAATGACCTAGAGCTACCAAAAACTAAGAGAGGTTATTTTATAGTGGCCCTATTGATGTTGTTTCCTCAAACAAAGTGTTTCCAAGTGCCATGGTTTTTGAGTAATTGCTTGTCAAAGTTTGTCACCCTTTTGCACTTTGGTCTCTTAGGAGACTTCACCGGTAGAATGTGGCTCAAATTGTTTTGACATGTTTGGGTGTGAAAGAGGACCTTTCCTAGCATAAAACCACCCATATGTACATGGTGGAATATTCAGTTCGGTCATATGTTGAACAGAATGAAAGTTACACCCCTTTCCAACTTGTCACTACATGCAACTAACCCGTTTTCCATCAATTGAAATCTATTCACCACGGGTAAACAACTTGGAGCTATAAAAAATGAGAGAGGCTATTGTAGAGGGGCCCTATGTGATTGTGTAGCCTCAGAAAAAGTATTTCCAAGTGCCATGGTTTCCAAGTAATCACTCATTGAAGTTTGCTACCCTTTTGCACTTTGGTCTCTTAAGAGACTTCACTAGTAGAATGTGGATCAGACCATTTCAACATGTTTGGGTGCAAAAGATGTGTGTTACTAGCATAAACCCACCCATATGGATGTAATTTAATAGTCTTTTTTTTTGTATGATGAACAAAACAAAAGGTACACCACTTTCCAACTTTACACTACATGTAACTAACCTGTTTTCCATCAACTAAAATATGTTCACCACAGGAAAATGGTTTGGATGTAGACTTCAAATGGGTCAGCATTGTATGTGCACTAGGAACCCTTAGTATCCATGTCTATACTACAACTAAGAAACATAGTACTCAAAGTAAATTGCTTGAAAGGAAACAAAGTAAATGTTGATCATCAACCAACAACTTGAAATGTAGAACAAGAATAAAGATTTGGGCAAATAGACATAAAACTACTATGTCTGCTTTGGTTGCAGGAATAGACACATAATGGACTTCTAGTGGCTACAGGAACAATCGGTGCCAGATTTTGAACTTAGTACAAAATAGAAAATACTAACTAAAATAATTACTCTAAAGAAAGGATTACTCACCAAGTGGGCCCCCTTGGATGAGTATCCACTAAGACTAATACAAACTCAAATGCTTAAATTCATACTATCATCTTATTCATTGAAAAATATGTAAGCAAAGTAGTAGCATGGTTGTATTGAAAATGGACAATGCTTAATACATTATTGATATCATGTAACAACAATAGTCAAGAAAATATCCTCCTCCGAATATTCAAATCCTTATTTAAACTATTAGCTAAATAGGGTGGTCAACTCCCACTAACTAATAGGATGCCATTTAGGGAAAGTGAGGAAAAGAGTGGTAGAGTGGTTACATCTGCAGGGGATCCAATCAGACATGCGTTCTTAAGCGTGGACTCAGCGCTACAGTAACACTCGCAATTGCTCAATGTCATAAATACCAGCGGAGTTACAATTGGTAGTAGGGGAATCTACTACCATCATCCTCACTGTTGACTCCTTTGAATGATTCCCCTACATGATCATCTAAGTTTTTTCTTTTTCAACTTAGCATCCATAAATCATGTATTGCATAGCAATGTCGGTATGCATAATAATCTAAAAATAACCTTAAAGAACATTCATCAACCATCATAAAATTAATATAGATAATCCACATAATATGCAATTTCATTAGAACTTCGAGATAAGGTTAAACCCAATTTAGGTGGTTTGAGAAAACATTATGCAAATATTAAGAAAACTTAACTACTAGAGTTCACTGATACTTCCAATAAATGGACTATAAATTCTACCCAAATTTTGACCAAAACTAGGTCATCATTTCCCCCAACCTAGCGTCTTGTTGGTCCTCTAGCGAGGAAGGGTTGTTCTTTTGTTTGGTCAAGGCTCTAAAGTTGGTTCAACAATTGCAAGCTATCCAACATCGATTGGATGTGATAAGTGAGAATACGGATACCAATAAAAACCTCACAATCTGTCAAATTTGTTCCATCTTTTCCTTTCCCCGGCAATATCATATTGGTAGAATTTGTATTTAGTATTATTACATGAGAATGGGTGGTTGGAGGAATTAGGAAACAAAATCTTCCTCTATTCTACCAATTTGGATATACCTATCGAATTCACTTCAATGTATTAGCATAATTGTGAGAATGAAGATAGGACTCCGACTTGTAAGCACATCTGTTAAACTATTCCATCGTTGGGGCGGTGTCCTCTTACAAGCTCTCTTCTTTTTGTTTCCTTGACCTCATACTTAGTGTAGATGACTTCAATCTAGGGTATAATTTTCTTAGCATAGCTTGGTTTGAGAAGTATCCCGAGCCATTCTCTGCGAATATCCCTTGGGTGTCTTGACTCAGCCCTGATGGCTAAGGGAATGTTAGATTCCATTTTCTTATAAGAATTGTTCTACTCACCCCAACTAATCTTGTTTTGTACCCAAGGCATAAACGCTCTCACTTGAATATCCCCAACATATAGCAATGGGTTCCAATCATGATCCTTCATGACAACATAATTGTGCAAATAGAATTCACATAGAAAAATTTTCATCTTAGGGGAAGCAATACTGTAGGCATTGAAGAATTCAGTAGGAGTTTCAATGGAGGGGTTTAAGTCTGAAACAATTTTTAACAATTTGAAAGAGAGATATTTCTCTTTCAAGTGTAGGGCATAAACCCTTGGAGGAGCTCTGCATTCTAGAATTTGTGGTACCAGGGTTACAATGTCATCTACTTCCTTCTTCAAAGTAGTAATCTCCTCATTTTCTCCTCAATAATCTCATCCCTCTCTTGGATTTCCTTTTTTAGTTTCTTCTTTTCCTATTTCCATTCTTTCTCCCTCCTTTCTATTTATTTCCATAAATTTAAAATTACTGCATGAATCATAAAATTAGGAGGGTTATGAATTCCTACCAATGTTTTTGTTGATGGTTGCTCCCCATATGGTACTATCTGCATGAACTCAAGCTATCCAATTGTCTGCGGCTGCAGGGGTACTATTTCTTTGCTCCCTGTTTGCTGCAGGACCTCCTGTTTCTATTCCTGGCTTTTCTCTGGCTCTTGTTGTGCTTCTTGTTGTGGCTACATGAACTCCTGCTCCTGTTCTTGGTTTTTCTACAGGAACCCCAGCTCATCCTCAAATTCCTCTATGATATTAGCAAGGTCTGCTAGTGTTACTTTTGCTGCTTTCTCAAATATATCATCTTCTTTTTCTTTAACATGCTCTTGTTCCATCAAGACTTCAGTGTCTCCATGTGATGTTTCATCATGCTTAGGGCTTTCCTACGAAGGTGTACAAAAAGCCGGCCAAGCCAACTTTGACTTCCTAGAGGTGCTTTTACGTTTTCCCTTGGCTACGGGATGAATAGGGTCAACCCTTCTCTTCCTAGCACTCGACACCTCTTTCTCTATAGGTTGTGTTTGGGCTTTTTCTTTTTCTTTTCTTGTTTTAGCCTCTTTCTTCCATGCCCTAGTTCTTATTAGGGTTTGTAGGGGGACATCATCATCAGAATCAGATGAGGAGCTTTCTTTTTCTAGATGCTCTGTTTAAGAGGAACTAATGTTTATGGCTTCTTCTATTGTTGCAGGAGGATTCATACTAGAACTAGCACTAGAAGTTGAAGCACCAGGGGTGGATTTGGCTATTCTTAATCTTCTGCTAGACCTACAAGATTGAGGTATAGCCCAAGGTGGAAAATGCTCAACATTGACAAACTCTTCCTGACAGTACTTCTGATTAACTTGAACAAATTCTTCCCAAGTCATTCCAGAAGCATCATGCAAAGATTTCTTAACTAGCAATTTAATAAAGCAATGGTGGGAGACAGAGTTATCCCTACCTTTCTACATTTTGGCTGCCATGATGGAGAGAAGATTATATAAGACATTGGGCACATTCATCCTCCTTCCATGCCTCATGTGTTTCAAGAGCTTGAAATGTACTGAATGCAGGTTTGATAAACGTACCTTATAGGTGATATACCTTATAATGTAGACAACTTCCTGCTTCCATGGATTAGGTAGAGACATTCTTTTTGTGCCTTGCTTTTCTATGCTAATTGGCGGGTCGCCATGTATGGTAAATTTTTCTCTGGCTGACCTAGTGTCCCTAGAGGTAGGGTAATGTTCGCCATCGGTAGGTAACCTTGAAATTTATGCAATTCTCTCCTTGGTTGCCACCACTTCTAATCCTTTTACTATGGCCTTGCCTTCAAAGAATGTTTGAGAAAATTTGAGTGCAATGCCTTCAACAACCATCTAGCTTCATGAAATAATCAAACCACCCACAATGTTGAAATTCTGCCAAGCATTGTGCATCTTGCAACAAAATGTCATGAACTGAGGGCTCATTCCAAATTAAACCACCTCCCATTCTCCAAAATCACTATCACTCTGCATAATTCCTTTCCTCCTACAATTCCTATATGAAAGCCAACACCTTTTTTCCAAATTTTTATTTCTAGTGTCAACTAAATTTCCTTATTTGTCTCTGCTTTTTACCATTTACTGCTTATAACTCAAGACTTCGATAGGGAAATTAGGGAATTAAGGAAAAACAAGAGGTGATAAATGAGAGCAATATTGGAAGCTTAGTTAACACTTCACACATGCGAGCCAGATTTTCAAATCATTTTATTTAAATTTTCTGATGTAGCCAACTTATGATTTGATACATGGGTAGTATATTTGCATTTTTTATTCCCCCCCAACCTAAATTTAGACATGTGTCCACACGTGGGAAGGAGTGGTGAAATGATAGGAAGTACTGTCATATTATGTAATCACCTATCGTAACATGCCATGATTAAATAAATGCACTTAAAAGGTAATTAAGAGATGAGAATTACTGCATACATACCTGAGCGTGCGAAGGATGCAGTATAAAGATCATGGGGATAAAGTACCATTTTTCCTTTATTAGAAATAATTGAGCAATTAATGAAAGTGATGGAAAGTAAGGTGAGGCATAATGGAACGATGGAAGAGAGAGAAAAGGTGATACAGATGGATAGATCGAAAGATGGGTGAAGAAATGGATTTCTGTCCAAGTGGAAATCTTTATTATGAAAGTATGTATCTTAATTTAACCAAAAGGTGGGACGTGGGGTCCACCACTTTCGGCTGCAGGGAACCCATGCACTGAACATTGGATGAGTTGTTGCAGGAACTCTTACTTGAAGGATGGTGTGTGATATAATATGAGATGATGACCTCTGACAAGTGGCTTGAATTAGAAAGAGTCAATAGGGATGAGCTGAACAACTCCATTAGAAAAGACCTCATAAATGTCATACGGTCCTAGCCACCTAGTCCACAATTCTCCTACATCGTCCTGCTACTTCAAGCCATATAACAATGCCCGATCACCTAGTTGAAACTTCTGCTCCTTACCATGCCATCTCATCGTCTGATTTTGCACTACTTCAGTGTGGTGCAAGGTTGCTATTCTTATTTCACCCAAAGCTTTTAGCTGCATGACTCTCACTTTCAGTCCTAAGACTATTCCTATGACATAATCTGAGGCATCTACATGAATGTAACTAGGTCCCTTTAAAAAAAGGACATGGGTCAAGGCTTCCTTTAATTCAGCAAATACTCCGTCATGACCTTCTGTCCATTGGAATTCAACATCTTTTGTTAGGAGAGTGTACAATGGCAACGAGAAATGGTCATTCTTAGTGGCAACATTAAGTTCTCTATAATCAACACAAACTCGCCACTTTCCTCCCTTCTTTGGCATGATCACAAATAAAGACATCCACTAGTTGTCTGAGGTAGTATAGATAAATCCAATAGCTAACAATTTATACAACTTTGTTTTAACAGTTTTTCTCAATGCAGGGTTGATTCTTTGTTGAGGCTTCCCTACTGGTTGACAATCATCCCTAATGTAGATCCTATAAGTGCAGAGCTTAGGATCTAGTCCCTTCATATCATGATAGTTCCATGCAAATGCTTGCTGATGCGACCTCATTAAGTTTGTCAATTGCAATTGTTGTTCTTCACTTAACTTGTTATCAATATTCAAATATCTTCCTTCAAACACCTGTATTTGAATAATCAATTCTATCATAGTTGTTTCACTAACACATGGTACCTTGAGTTAATATGGCAGCATAGTACGAAATATGCCTGTTGCTACAAGAAGTTTATCTATAGATAGAGTGGTTGTAGGAAGAGTGGTTGCAGGAAGTTCATCCGCATGCGGAATGACTATAGGAAGAAATAGCAGAACAGCTAGAAGTGTTTTCACAGGATTAGGAGAATCGGATGATGCTTTCCCAACTTTAAAATAGTTTTGGATTATACTAGGTAATACTTCATCTTCCTCTTGAAGTTGCAAGAAAAGAATTCTACCTAGCATCATGAGCTACACCACTGAGTTAACTTCCTCGGCTTCCTCACCAACATGTGGCCTTAAAGAGAAAATCATGAAGTCTGTTGGATGCTCCCAAGAGTCTAGAATTACCACAAGGTCTTCTGCAATATCATCAGGCTTCATAGTAGAACTACTAGCAAGCTACAGGATAGTAGGAGTAGGTCTTATGCTCGCAATATTTGGTTGTTGCAGGATGTCCTTAGTCATCACATTGATTTCCACCCCTAAATCACTCAAGGAACTTTTTACTTGAATTCTATGGATAACAACTACTACTATAGAATTATCTAGATCATTGTACTTGGAAATGGTCACTTTTCCAAGCATGATGTCAGCAAGTTGTCTTGTCACATGGATTGTAGTCAAGTCCTTCTTCCTTCTTGGTTTCTTGAGGCATGCTTCCTTGATCACCTTGCCATATATAGGAACATTTTTTATGACCTGAAATAGGGGTATTTGGACACATATGTGGTTCAACTGCTCCAAGATGTCAAAATTTGTATCTTCCTTTTCTTCCTTATGCTTGGAAACTTCCAATTTTTGAGGAAATGGTGGCCCTTGTGCACCCTCCTAGCTAGAACTGGTTCAGGATTGTTAGGTATGATAGGATGAATGAGATCATTTAGAGGTTCCTCTTCCTCTTCCACAAGTAGCTCAATGATGATGGGTGTGGAAGGAGTTGGTGCAGTAGTTCCTAAACATAGACGAATGTTATACTCATAACACATGCAGGAAATTGATTTGGATCAGCAGAATATATTGGTTATTGTTGTGGTTTGTTATTTGGGTTTGGTGTGGGCTGAGTGGGTAGCTGAGCAGGTTTGGGTGCATTGGAGCTTGAATTAACAGGTGGAGGTGTTATAGCAAACTGCTGGGGTTGAAAAGATAGTTGCATGCAACTGGTTGCCTAGGTTGGCCTAGAAAAAGATAGTGGATCTAGTAACATACCTTGTCTTGGAACCTAGGGCTTCCTCTGTGCAACAAGGTAGACTTGATCTTCATCAGCCTCAGGTGAAATCTTGCTGTCAATATTAGCTACCATTTTGCATCTGTAGTCCTTCTTTTGTCTGCAATGGGGACAATACTCTGTCAAAATCATCTCTGCCTCCTCTTGTTTCTTTTTGGCCTGAAGTGTATCTAGCTATGTAGCTAGATTGTTGATAATATCCTGCTTGAAATCTACCAATGGATTAGTAATCTCCATCCTTGAAATTCCACTAGTAGATGACTCACCCACAAAAGACTGATGAGTTCTCTCTTCCTTTGAAGCTGTTTTGGGATAGTTCTGACATATTTTCTTGATATCTTCCCAAGGAACTTGAGTGATATCACTTTTTATCATCAGGTCCAAAGCATCAGTGCAACTCTCATTGTTTCCCTTCAAGAAGAGCAACTTCTGTGATTCTTCATTGAGTGTCTGATGTGGAGATTTTTGCATGCAAAACAAAAACCTTGAAATGTAGTCTTCCAAGCTATCATCTTCCTTCTGTCACATCCTAAAGGCATCACTTTCTCTCATATCACTTCCCTTGTAACATTCTTTGTATTTCCCAAGGAACTTCATCTTTATGTCCTCCCAAGTTTCCACAACATCTTTGCCTAGACTCATAAACCATCCTAGTGTAGCTTCTTTTAAAGTGGTGGGAAATAGCTCAAACCCAGGAGCATCAATGGTATAGTCATAACTTTCATGGAGCATGTCAAACTCAAACAAGAAGGTATCACCCATGTTTTCTTGATGAATTCCCAAGGAAAGGGGGCTGTCAATCCAGTTGTGATCTCCAGTGGAGGCTCAGAATTAGTCAGATCAACAAGAAGGGAAATGGTTCTTCTTCTTCTTCATTTTTGAGTAGATTTGGAATTTCAACTAGTTACAATATCAACTTAGCATCAGCTGGCTCACACAAAGAATGGGAAAAAGAATAGAAGACCACTACTCGTCTAAGAAAGGGGGTATTCTAAGAACAACTCAAGAGAAGTGCTAAATAGAGAAACTACCAATGACTCCCAAGAACTTCCTAGCTTGACACCATCCCCGGTAATGAAGCCAAAAATGTTGGCCTCCTTCAATGATTCAATAACTAGGCCTTTACAGTCATAATTCAAAGATTGGACATCTAAACTGAATAGTTATCTCATTCATCAAGAAGGTACATTTAACTTGTCAACCTAGGGATGTAGACTTGAAATGGATCAGCATTGTATGTGCACTAGGAACCCTTAGTAGCCATGTCTATACTATAGCTAAGAAACACAATACTGAAAGTAAATTGCTTGAAAGGAAATAAAGAAAATGCTGAACATCAACCAACAACTTATGCTGAACTAAAACACATAATAGGAATAAAATATTTGAACAACAAACAAGAACTACTCTGTCTGCTTTGGCTGTAGGAAAAGACACATAATGAACTTCTAGTGGTTGCAGGAACAATCGATGCCAGATTTCAAACTAAGTACATAACAGGAAATACTAACTAAAATAATTACTCTAAAGAAAGGATTACTCACCAAGTGGGTCCCCTTGGATGAGTATCCACTAAAACTGATACAAACTCAAATGCTCAAATTCAGACTATCATCTCATTCATTGAAAAACATGTAAAATAGAGTAACAACAAGGCTGTATTGAAAAGTAGAGAATACTCAATACATCATCAATGCCATTTGCCAACAACAATCAAGAACTAAGAACTCCCAAGAAGAAGATTCAAATCCTTATTTATTCTACTAGCTAAACAGGGTGGTCAACTCCCACTAACTGAGAGGACGCCATTTAGGGAAAGCAAGGAAAATATTAGCAGAGCGGTTATGTCTGCAGGGAATCTAGTTAGACATGCATTCCCAAACATGGACTCAACGCTACAGTAATGCCTATGATTTCTCAATGCCTTATATACACAGTGGTTACAATGGACTGTCATGGGGAATCTGCTGCCATGGTCCTTCAAGTTGACTCCTTTGAATGATTCCCCTCCATGATCATCTGACGGTTTCCTTTCTCAACTTAGCATCCATAAATCATGTCATGCATAGCAATGTCAGTACACATAATAATTGCACATCTAAAATCACCTTAAAGAACATTCATCAACCATACACAAAATTAATATAGATAATCCACATAATATGCCAATGTCATTAAAACTTCACAAGAGATAGAGTTAAACCCAATGTCAATGGTTTGAGGGAAACATTATGCAAATATTGACACTTAACTACTAAAGTTCATGATACTGCCAGCAAATGGACTATAAATTCTACCCAAAATTTTGACCAAAAACTAGGCTCATCAAGTCTACATTGAGGCCATTTTAGGTACCCATGCACATATGCAAATGTTATCTCTCACAAATGGAGAAAAAGAGAAAACCTAGTGGGAAAAAACTCCTGCCTAAAAGAGATAAAATAAATAATTATCTCCATGAAAAATGAGAGGAAAAAACCCCATTCAAGGAAAAAGTTCCCCCATAAGAGAGATGAAGAAGAGACCATTTATCCTCCCTTGATGAAATAACCTGCTGCAAAGAATCACTAGAGGCACACTGGTGGAGTAACACTAGAATCCTTAATTAGGAAAGTAAAGGAAATATAATTTTGATGTTGGAAACCATATTAGAGTCACTCAAGGACTCAATTCAGAATCATAATAAAGTAACAACAGACCCAATGCTAGGGAACACTAGAACACTCTCGATATGGAGCAACTCTAGAATCTAAATGAAGCAATAGGATATAGAAAATTGTTCTAGAATTGAAATGAAGTGCCAAGATCAAAATTACACCCTCCCAACTATCAAAATATCTAAGTAATCTCCAAGACACCCATTAGGGAAAATTGAAATAATGATATAACTAAGACAAATACAAGAAAAAGTGCATCGATGGAAATATAGAGCTCATCAATACCTTTCCAATGCCACAAGAATCGTAAAAAATAGAGATTGTGGAAAAAACTTATGAGCTTGGGAGCTAAAAATGAAGATCTAACTTCAACCAATAATTAATGCCACAAAATAGAAAATTTATAAAAAATAACCCACACCACTACAAAATTGGCAAAGCTAGATTTTTGACAATATCTTGTTTGAAAATTTTTTCCTCTTGAATTGCAAGTTATATCAACTTGAAAAAAGGCCCTATTAGAGCTTCAACAAACTAAAAAAGTGCAAAACCTTAGCCCTTAGGGGCTAGCGATTGGTCACCCATATGACTGATAATACAAATGGGGGTTTTAAAAAAACTCGTTGCCACCCAGTGGCAGTGTCGTTGGAGCGAGGTAATTGGGGGGGGTGGCAGGATAGAGGTTGTGTCACTTGGGGCTTAGCCCCTCGCTAAGGCGGGCCTAGGGGTTTAGCCCCCCCTTGTGACTAGGGATCATTAGCATAAAACACTTTCAGAGAATTAAAAAAAGGTTTAATAATATTAAAACATTGATAATACATAAAAATTGTACCATGTACCTAACGATAAGACAACGTACCCTAGCAGATGTGAGGACATCAAATAAAAAGAAAATCATATTGCAGACGTAGAAGAACATTGACATAGAGGAACACATAATTATACACTTTGATTCCATATAGTATTCTACTAGACCTGTGATTATACCACATGACATTGTACTATACAACTAGTATGACCAAGTACAAATCTCTACAGTCGTACAACCTAAATTTTTTTGCCTAATGCCCCAATGAAAAAAATGTTGAAAATCAACAAATTGATAGTCAATCTTTAGGTTCTCAAGCCTTTCAAACACAATAGCGAGGTTGGATTTGATCCAAAGTGCTTTGAAAAATTAGCTACCCCCCAAATCTTTCAATTGAAACCCTTCTTCAAACCCTTGTAGATTAGTTAAAAAATGATAAATTTTGATGAAATGAAAGGAAAGCTTGACTTTCTCTAATGCCCTAAATTCAATGGTGAGGTCCACAAAACCCCAATTCACACCCCAAAAATTCACACCAACATAGGTCCTTTAGATCTGGGAAGAAATTCTATAGCACTAAAGCTCTGATACCATGTAAGAGTTTATGGTGAACTCAACACCCTAGGATCACTTGTAAGACAACAATAACTTCCACAAGAGAGAAATGGTAGAAATATCATGCTATGATTATGGATGTGAGATTTCTAGATTAAATATGTTGTTCATTGATTATTTGTTATGTTGGTTATAATGTACATATGAAGCCTTTCTTATATAGGCAAGGTGTGATGATGTACCAACATTAAATGAGTGTGCCATAATTAAATGGCATGACTCAGTATTCAAGGAAAAAGGGATGAGAATCAAGAAATCTCATGAAAAAACCTTATAACGTGTGATATATTGATGCAGGTAATCCTAAAATAAAGAAGCATAATGATCTATAAAAAATATATATAAAAATTAATAAATAGTTGATGAAAGGAATGATAAATCAAAGCCAACTGCTAGGTAAAGGAAAATCAAATCAACAAGGTTATACAACTAATTCCACATCTAGAATTAAATATTAATACAATAATAAATATCATATCTAAAATAAAAAGGTAGAATGAAAAAATTAAAGGTAAAACCTTAGGGCATAAAATATTGAATGGATCCACTAGAGTCAAGAGGAAAATAAGAAACACTACAAAATATCTAAGATAGAAAAATTGACTTTAATCAAAACTATAGATAAATAAGATTTGAATTTGATGTGTATTGATTAATATATGGTAAATAAACATATGTTAAAATAGAAATGGTGAGTTAAGTTTTATTACCTTGTGTGTGAACTTATTTACTTGCATGTTGTCATAAAAGACTCAAAACTAAATTATGGTACCAAATCTATGATGAATAGACTATGACTATTTTGCACCATGAAATTTAAACCTATGCATATACTTGGACCAAGTATATAGGAGAATATTTGAACCCCCTAAGGGTAGCCTTGATATTTCTAGGTCGTCATAACCTTTGAATCTTAGTTGTTCACTATTTTAATCATAAATTCTTAAATGTAGCTCATAATCACTCAAAATGAGATACCTTGAAAGAAAAACAATAAAATTTGAGTCATTCCATTCTTAAAAAATTATGGATGATTCTACACTCATTATTTTCCTTATTGTGTAGCCTTAAACCTCTTCTATCATTTGGACCTCTAAGTATTCAAAACTTCGATACTTAGACAATAAGTGTTTTCTTATATCTAAAGTAAAGAAAATGGGTGGTGCTAAGTAGAATCATGGATCTTGCTAAGTTATAGAATGGAAGTGTGTTAACTCCTCCCTTGTGCCATGATCCAACCATATGACTAAGTTAATAGTGAAAATATATAATGAATATGAAGGTGGATGTGGAGCATTGATGCAACCAAAGGAGGTTGTTCTAAACCTACAAATTTTAGTGACATATATGTGAATATGTTATCCTCAATGCATATAGTTCGATTATTATCTTGGTCTAAAAATTTCCAAGTGTTGAATCCTTTAAATACATGCCTAAACCATAACCTAAGTCTTTGTAAGAACCCTTTAATAACATGAGCATGTGTTCACATTAGTTAAGTATTGAGCAATCTCCTAAAAAAATATTATTTTATCAAATTAGCTAATTCTAGGAGAACCAATTAACAGCAAAATCATGTGTCCAAAGTGATGCAAAAAGTGTTAGGGTATGCAATTATCTCCTCTATAAATATTAACTATCATTTATTTGTTAGTATTATATTAATATGGAATAATTTTCAAGATAAATATCTTGAAAGTTTAAGATAATTATTCTTACAAATTTCTTAAAGTATTATTTATTAAAAATATTAATGGTTACCAAAACACTCTAGGAGGATAATTTTATTTTATAGTCACTTATATTTGGAATAATTAAGGTGATTTCTTATAATCCCTATTGGTTTATAAGACACATCAAAATCTTAGTTATTTATAAGGAAATCTACAATGAATTTTGTATGACTTGTTTGACTCTCTTCAATGAATATTCTATCAGCTAAATTATTAAAAAACCGTGTTTCATTTATTTTTATTTTATTTATATATTTGTAGACAAAATAAATAGGTAAATTAAATATAATTTAAAACTTTCGAAATGTATAAAGGTTTGATTATTACAGTATGATTGAAGTAAATTATTGAAGAGTAAAATTTAAATGTGTTTAAATTAAAATAAGATAGAATAATGGTTGCATATATTTAAATCAACATAATGTAAAATTTTATTTATGTGACATTGTGATATAAAATTGGGACCTAAGAGCTAGATGTGGATTTTGGATTATAGAGAAAATAAAATGTTTGTTTAGATCATGTTCATAGAAGTGATCATGTTGAATGTCTTGATCCCATCTAGGTTTTTGTGACCCTTTTAGTAGATTTGTACCTTTGAAATCTATAAAACTTGTTTATTTGATGATGTCTAAGGTAAGGAAAATAGTGTTGGTGTAAGGAGTAACATTGGGATTTATCTAAAAGGATTGAATGTCATATTTCTTGCACCATAGTCAAGTTTCAATTATAAGTTAATAGTAATGGTAAAAAGATATAATAGGTGATAATAAATATTGATATGCGGTGTCAATGTATAAATATTAATATGATCAATGATATATGTTTGTTTAATCTTAATGTAAACAAACAAGTGACTATATAAAGATGTCATTGGAGTGTACCTTAACAATGAATGTTGATTTTTGGTTTATGATGGATGACAATGCTTGATGCTAACTAATGGTGAATGCATATTGATTCTTATAATAAAAATAAAAAAATGTCTGTACATTTGTGATACATAATTCATCATCATGTTATTATGTGAAATTTTCCTATTATGAAGTATTGAAATATATAAACCTAGAAACATAATTCAAAATTTTAGCATCCATGCATCAACTGATAATAATTAGATTCCTAGATTTTTATCTTTCTAATATAAGAATTTAAATTTTAGAGAAGAGGCATGCGATCATTCCTACAATCCTATCCAAGGGATATAATTATTATTATGAAATATAGGATGTGAAATTTGAATAAAAGGGGTTTATGTAGGCCTTGAAAAAATTAATATTGCATATCAGAATGTTGGGTTGAAGTTAGGGGTTAACTAGTATATTAAAATAGCCAAATTATGTTCTAAAATTAAGTATTAAATATATTGAACCAAAATGACATAACATGAGCGGGGAAAATTATAATAATATGTTGAGCACTTCCAGAGACTAAGAGGGGGGGTGAATCACTATACACAAAACTTAACCCCTTCTAGAACTTAAAACTTTCAGCACAACTCAAACTCCTTTAGTAGATAAAGATAGAACCTTAAGCAGAACAAAATATAGCAATTTTAACCTTTACCAACTTCAAAATACTTTACCAATGAAATATATAGCAATAATCATATTAGAAGCAAAGAGAAGGAAATATAGATAACACACATGCACAAGGAGACACCAAATTTATGTGGAAAAACCAATGAGGGAAAACCACAGTGAGAGTTAACTCACAATATAAGGCTCACTACCAGAAAAACTTACAGGAAGGCTCACTTCCTTAAAGAAAGATACAAAGGACTTGCCAAACTAAAGATGACATGACTTCAAGAGAAATATACAAGGACCTAATGAGATTCACTATCTTAGAGCAGGATACAATATGATTTAGAGAATTAAAATGATTTTCCAACACAACACTCTTCACTGAGGTGTTCTAGCATAATTGATCTCTCCTTTCACAATATTTAGCACTATCTCTATTGGATATTTAATATAATTTGTAAACCCACTTCTTCAAACTTGTACACTAATCCTTGTTGCATCTAGAATGATCTTGCATTTATATTCACCGTAACACTTTATTTCTTCAATTAGGTTAGGCAAGAAGAAAATGAACAATGAATTCAACTAGTTGGCCACCAAAATCATAATGATGTCCTATCCCAAGGATAGAGAGAACCAAAAACAATCTTATTAATTCTTCCAATATGATCCAAAATAATCTACACGTTGGAACACATCAACCTAAGTTAGCATCAAGGAGACATGTGGATGAAAAATTGAAGCACATAACCAATCAACTCAAAAAAATACTTTTGATTACATTTACTTGGTGTGCTCCCAAATAGGATTGGTGATGACAAAAACCTATTATAACACATCTTCCATTGTTGGTGCAACCTCCCAAGTGCACGAACCAAGCAAAGGAACAAGCCATGTCAGCTAGATATCCACAAAAGACCAAGAAAGCCAACTCAAGACATAATGCAGCACCAAAGCAACCAATTAGCAACACACAGATCACATGGAGGTGTTCCTTCAACATCCAACATCACTTACACACTTCTTCATACATCATGCCATCTACAACCACTGCATAATAAATAGGTACAAAATACTTTATTTAGAAAGCATAGAATGCATAGTCATGAGATATAACATTAACATATCAACCTATGGACTACTTTAGCACATGGGATGGGAACTAAGAAACTACAAAAATTTTGAGAGAACATTCACCAAGTAGCAAGAGTAGATACATCAATGTGAAGAAATGTAGAGCATTTCTC
>VDFB02187333.1:0-11178 GCA_007258455.2 Sequoia sempervirens | reverse complement strand
TGATTAATCGTGGTTATTTGATCGTGGTGAAAAATATCATATGTTAGTAGTCATGTTTAAATAATTAATTAAATCATAAGTGATTTGCAAGGTTATTTAAAAATATGATTAGAAATTAAAATAATAATCAATTAAATCAAATCAAACGATTTAGAACAAATGATCAAATTAAACTAATTCGTTAAAAGTAAAAGTGATATTATTAGATAAATTGATTTAAATTGTTGTGTTAAATTGAAGTTAATAATATTTATGAACAAAATAATCTTGAAAAGATAATTATTATAATAAGAAATTTAAATGGTTAAGGAGATAGGAAGCTGAAGTTTTTTAAAACAAGAAAAGCTCAATTTTGTGGATTTCAATGTAATTAAATTTCATTTCTTGGAGAAGTGACTTTTGGTATTCGCTGGAAGAGGCAATGGAAGAGACTTTTGTGTGAGATTTTATTTAGAGGATTTTTGGGTTGGAAGGGGGGTTGCATTCTCTTTCGAATAGATTTTGGAGAAATTTGGCAGTCAATTTTCCGGTTATAGTATTGCATTCTTCTTCTATTATTATTCTGGAGAATTCATTGAGGAATAAGGTTTAAGTTTGAGGGAGGATCTTGGAGCTACTGCTGGAATCAATCGTTAGTGGAGGATTGGATCGGCAAGAAGGATAAAGCTTCTACAGTTTTCTCCAGGCGCAGGACACCAGGTTCTCCTTCTTCTTTTAAATTATCTTCTTTCTATAGCATCAAATGAAATAAGAATTCTTTGTTCTGGATTTGAAATTTAATGCATGTAGAAAATTCTTGAATCCTTAGAAATGTTTTGGATTGTGTTTCAATCAAGAAAATTTTACCAGGGTTCAGGATTGTAGTTGATTAAATGAAATTATTTGTTGGGTTTTGGATTGTTGTTTATTGAAAATGAAGCTTTGGTTGGGATTCTGGAAATAAACAGTATTACTGTGGTTTTGTTCTGGAAAATAAATAAATGGAAGAATAATCCCCTTACTGTGAATTTATGTGGGTTGATATATATATATTTTTCAAATACATTTTTCATATAAATATATATATACCGTAAACTGTACAGTGGATTGTCATTCTCTGTTTTTGAATTATTTAAAATACAGTATATATATGTATATATATTAGATATATATATATATACACACATATATATATATATAAATAAATATTGAATGTAAAATTTAATTCTTAAGTTTTGAATTTTCACCATATTAAATTTGTTTGAATTTTTTTTTTTAAATAATAAAAAAATAAAAATAAAAATAAATATTGCAGATTGGGTGATGGTTCGGCCTCGGCCGTACCCACCACCTAGCCAGCAGTGGTATTAGAGCGGCAGCCTATGGGCTACCACGGTAGTCCATCGGACTGCTGTGACAGTCCGTAGACTGTTGCAGCCGGGGCCTTCGCCCATGCTTTTGTATGGGATTTAATTCCCATTTAAAATGGTATATCTTAATTGTTGTCTAAAACAAAAATTTTATATAAATTTTAATGCGTGTATAAACTATTATGAATATATATATATATAAATATATATATATATATATATATATATATATATATATATATTTATATATATTCAGTAATTTATTTAATTAGATTTCATTAATTTAATTGTTAATTTTATCAATTATTTATGTATGTAATCAGTATGGTTATTTTCTGGTATGATCAAATAAAATATTATTATAGTGAAGATATGCAAATAGAAAGGAACTTCTATTAATTTGTTAAATTGTGAACTTTGATAGGATAATATAAGGGCAATTTGTGAATATATATGTACCAGCATTGATCATTTTATTTTAAATGTGTATATGGTGGAAATAGAATTTAATATAGAATTGAATAAGTTATCTTTTTATTCTTATTTTGTGAAGTTGTAGTCTTGTAGACTTTTTGGATTCTTAGAAAAGATCTATTCTCTTTCTACTTTCCCTCCTCGAAAAGAATTAAAATATATAGATATGTAGTGGTTTTAAAATGTATTTATGTGTGTAGATTTATTTAGATAGATTTAAGATTTTAAGGTGGTAAGTTCTAATATGTAGTTTAAGTATTTAGAGTATTGTCGTTATTGTCATTTTTGGTCTTAAATGGGTTTCACATTGGAAGTGAGTGTTAAGTTAGTATGATGAAAGGAAAATGGAGATAATGTTTTGGACATAAGTAGTTATGAAATAATAATGAGTTAACTACCCAGCTATTAAGTAGTTTTCAATTATGTTGATAAATGAAAGGGGAAATTTAAATGTATGGGCATGATTAGTGATTGATTAGGATATTCTTGAATTGGATAGTTTATTGGTGAAATGGGATTTTAATCTTTTGAAAATTGACTTCCTTTATATTCATTTAATGGTTGATTTGTAAGTTCTCTTTATGGATAAGTCTTTTAGAATACTTGTGATGGTTGTCATAAGTTGTTTTAGATAATTGAGTAATTTAGATGGGTAAGTTATAAAGTCATTTAGTTCTGGTTGTTAATTGATTGGCTATTAAATATTGATCTTGTTTGAATTTTTGGTTGTTGTTTATTATGCGAGTGTTTGGTGGAGTTGTGAGTGGTTGAGTATTTAAGGTGTTCTTTAATTTGGTGCCTTGGAAGTGTTGAATAATTTTGATGGTGTTGTCTCAATGTGAATTTCTCTTGAGCTACTTCCGGGTTTTGAAAGGATTTATATTTCTTAAATTTGTGTTGTTAGTTGATTGGAAACTCTTATTGCTTTGTCTACCCTTGTTGATGAGTCCTTGAGTATTTGATTTATTTTTGGGCTTCCAGAGGCGAGGGAAATCTTGTTGTCATGTTTGTTGATTTTGTCAAAGGTCTTTTGTATACCAACTGCACGGGTATCTTGTGAGGAGGAAATTGAGGTTTCCCATGGAATGCCTAGTTGGTGGCTTTTGATTTTATTAAGTGATTTTGTTGAATTATGGGTTGATTTTCTTTTGCGTTTTCCTATTTGAGGTGACACCATTGTTGTTTTGTGGATGGGTCTTGATGAATCTTCCTTTTTATGGCTTTTCTGAGTTACTCTCATATTTGAGGAAATTTTATCCATGTGTTGGAATTATTTGGAAAAAACTTGTGTTGCTTCATTTTACCCTTGTTTGTGGGTTATCATTCTTTTTGTCTTCCAGAGGCTTGAGATGATTGTCAGTTAATGTTCTTTCTTTATGTGCCCTTGATGTGGCAAGTGTTTTGGTATCATTATTTTGAAAGGGTTGCATGAAACTTTGTGAGACTCTGATGTTGTACTTGTTAGCGAGATGGGTAATGCCTCACACGCTTTTATGTTGTGATTCTTTGTTCAAATTGTGATGGTGCAACCCTTGGTTTTTATGTTGTTGGGTCTATAGGGAGAGTGGCTCCTCGTGGGGGCCGGTCCCCCATTTAAGGGGAAGGGCACAGGATAACCCACGAGTGAGTTAGTAATCAAGTGAAAACCTAATAATTAACTTAGGAGGGTTGGGTAGTAATATCATTATAAGATTAAAAAATGGATGCCTCGTCTTCATTAGTGCTTCCACAGACTAATGGAAGGCTGAGAAGGCCATGGTCGGCAAGGTTGTGACCTCATCTTCACGAGAGGTCTATGGCTCCACATGAGTCACCCTATGGACTGACGCCTCCAGTTGGGAGGAAGGGCACATGACAGCCATAGATGGGACCGACGCCTCTAATTGGGAGGAAGAGCACAGGACAACCCATGTAGGACTATGCGATGACACTCTCCCCTAGTTTCCCCATGTGTTTTACTTCATTGTGTTCCTCCGGAAGTAGGTTATGGGAGTTGGTTTAGATTGTTGCCTGGAATTGATTTAAATTGATTATTGTTTTAATACATCTCTTTAGTATACTTTGTGGTCTCGTATGATCTCATTGATATTTGATTTATGACCTTATACTTTTATGGTACTGTGTTATGATGTTATTATATTGTTTAATTGCAATTTGGAATTGTACTATGTTTATTAATTCAATTTGATTTGGAAGTATTTCATGATCATCCTTTGGGTACTTGTTTACTGGTCATTGCTTTGATTTGTGTGATGAGATTTATGATTTTAATTTATTACATGATTCTTGGATGTTGTTGGTTATGTCATTGTAATCCATGAGTTTTATGATACTTTTGTATGTTGTTGAGTCTCGTGGTTCCCTATTTGGATGTTCTTGGTTGAGGTCTCTTTCTTGTTAGCTCCTAGCACGTGGGGTGGGTCTTCGGACTCACATGGTCGGGTGGAATGTGCTAAGCACCCCATTGGGTCCCTAGTCAAGGATCGAGTGGTGCAGATTGGTGTTGTTGCTACACTCAGAGTTGTATTGTCTTGGAGCCGCTTATGATACTGCTATGTATTCATCTATATTTATTTGTATCATGGCATCTTGTGTAAGGTTTCCATTTATGTTTGGAACCACCTTTGTATTATTGTACATTTTAATATTGTACTGTAATGTAATGTTAAACTCGGTGTGGATATTGGCCATGGAAATTGTTATTCAATGTGTTAAGTTAATCATGCATATGTTGTATTTATGTACACATATGGTTTCTTATCAATGATTTGTCATGCATGTATTACATTTGTTAATGTTTGCTTTGTTATGGATTATATCTTTGGCTTTTATTCTTTATTGTCGCTGTGTGGATCTAAGTCGCGTAATGACTCCTCGTGTACCCCAAGGGATGTATGTGTTAGTGAATCTACTTAAATGAAATTCATGTCATGACTTCTTAATGTGTATTACATGTATGTTGGTGTTTATTTACTTTTAAAAAAAAAAAAATTGTGCAAAGAATTATTATGTTGTTGTCCTTGGGGTTCAAGACGATGGGGTGTTACACCATCATAAAATTAAATTACCATCATATCTACAACTGATGCCTGGGTATACTGCTAAACTCTAAATTCTAAATCAATCTATAAACAAGACAAATAAATTAGAAATTAGATGTACAACTCCCCACCATTCAGGATCACATCTTAAAATTCCTATATAGGTCATGGTATGTGTTTCGTAATACATATATTCCCATAAAAACCCCTTTCCATCTATTGTCAACTCTCCTATGTAATAGACACCTTACTAGATTTAAATGTCATATGATATATATGTACTCAAGTGTTTCCAATTGGAATTGCTATAATTATACTTTTATGGCATTCTAGATATTCAAAAATAGTTTTCATAAATCTACTAAATAGGCCTGATTTTGACATTGAACCTACATAATTTTAGGTATGTCCAATGAAAGATTAGGGTCTAGGGTTCATAAATTTCCAAATGCTTTAGTGTTAAGGGCTGGTATTTCATCAAGCTTAGGGTCTAGGGTTTAGCAAACCAGTGGGTGAAGTTTGGGTGGCCTTTGGCATAATTTCTTAGACTTGCAAGAAGTGCGTCAATTGAATCGACAGAATACTAGATTTATGAATTTACTAACTAAATTTGCAAACAAATATCAACATAAACTTTATGAATTTTAACTATTCTTTAACATATTGATTTCTAATCTAATTATAATTTAACATTCAAACTAAAGTTTAATATATATCATTTTTTCCATACAAAGCTCAAATAAAATTTAAAACATTTAAGCAAAATGCAAATGAATTTTTGAGCTCGAATTACTCTAGTTTTCAAAATCAAAATGATTTGTTCGATTTTTAATTTAGGGTTTTAACAAAAAAAAAATTGTTCCAATTCAATTTAGGGTTTCAATTTTAAACAATTAGGTTTTTTAATGCAATTTTTTCGTTTCAATTCAAACTAGGGATTTCAAATTCAATTTTTTTTGTTTGATTTGAATTGAGGATTTCAAAAAGCTTGATTTGGATTTGTAAATGCAATGTTTTTATTTCATTTCGATTTCTAGGGTTTTGAAATGCAAATTTTTGCCTTTATTTTAATTAGGGCTTTTCAAATCCAATTTTTTGGGTTTAATTGAACAATTTAGGTTTCAATAGTTAAATTTTGTTTCTAAAACACAATTCAAGGTTCATTTTTCATTTTTATTAAAAAACCTTTAGGTTTCATTGCATTTTTTCATCTATTTTTACAATTATTCAATTCTACTATAATAGTTAAAAAAATGCTTAGAATGTGAAATAAATTTAAAAATTGCTAAATTAACTTATTTTTTTCAAAATTTCAATTCAAAATAGAAAAATGCAAAAAAATGGCATGTAGGTGGGTACTTGTTGTTGATCGTGGGGGTCGCTATCGCTAGTACTCCGGGTCCCATCCGCTGATAGTGAAATCTGTCTTTTAAAAAAAAAAATAAATAGCACAGTAACAGATCTCATTTCTACAAACGGACCCCATTTAGAAATCGATCCCGCTTTTGTAGTAATCGATGCCATGCTCTTTCCATTGGTTCGATCCTATATGGGAAATGGGATCCCAATTTTAAAAGCGGATCCCATTCCGCTCCTCGTGCTCAGATCTTAACTCCTGATTTTTAAAAATCAGGATCCTGTTTATTAAAATCGGGATTTCGTTTCCTCAAAGCTGATTTCAATTTTTTGGTTAAGGAAAAAACTTCCATGTTTCATGGACTCAACTTTGTGCACTTACCCCCTAATTAGATGCAATTCATATTTACCAAAAATACTAGCAATTGGATCCAATCATTCACAAAATATTTCAAGAAGGTAATTCAACCTTCTAGCATGCTACATTATGTTGGGAAAGACCTAAAATAGGTCGCACATATATCGACATAGCAAAATTAATTCATCGTATCACCATTACCCCAAGAGGTTGACTAGGAATAGTCTTTAATGCAAAAAAGCAATAAATATTCTATATGAGCACTAGAGCATGTAATATTCTGATCATTCATTCCTTCAACAACCATAAAAAATTTCTCAAAACCACAAGCATCAACTACTAACTATGGAGGAATGTGAACAAGAATACCAGAAAGTGTAGCTCGAATATTGGTTTAGATACCAAACCAGAATACCAGATTAAGCACTATCTTAAACTTGTAGTCACAACATGGTGACATCGATGACAACAAATATATGTAGACATAGTCAATCTTCTTTGTTTTTCCAACATAATTGTGCCAAAATTCTAAGCAAAAAAGCTACCAAGTGGATGCCTCCCGAGGAAGGTTGGTTTAAATTTTTTTTTATGATTTTTCTAAGGTGACCTTGGAATGGCTATTGTTTGGGGTGTGACCATGGACCATGAATGTATCTCTTTCAAAGGATACATCAAGAACCTAGGGGTATGCTCTAGTATTGTTTCTAAATCAACAATTGTCTAGTAAGGAATTAGTAAATTAAAAGAAAAAGGATGCATGAAGGTTATTGTTGAGGGTGATTCTATGGTAATTATTAATATATTAAAAGGATCCTATACATATCCTTTGATGATCCATGATATGATGGATCTTATTGTAAAAATTCTCTCAACACCTTTCCCCAACACAATATCTTCCACTCATAGAGGAAAGGAAACAAGGAAGTTGATGAAGTGGCTAATGTTGACTTATCCTACCAAGATTGGAGCTATTGGGGATTTGAATATACCCATTTAAATATTAATCAAATAATTTCTAATGAAATAATGGACCATAGGTGGTCATCGAATATACACAACAAGATTTTTAATGATTTGATCTCCTAAGTTTTTAGGTGTGTTGATGATTCTCAACTTTCTAATATCATGTATTATTTGTCCCCCTTAGGTGTGTTGGTGGACCCGTCATAAGAAGGATATTGATAAGTATTACTTATTGGCTTCTTAGAAGAGGAAAATGATGAATTTGAAAAATAGAAAGGCTAATCATGAGGATTTAATCCCCCATCACACAAAGACTAGTGTCACCATTCTTTTTCTTAAATTTTGTAATTATATTCCTTTAGCGTAAGCCTTAATAATTTTTGGTAAAATAGATTTATTATGGAAATGAATTATTTCAAAAATTGATTCATATGTGGTATCCTCTACATTCCATTCTCTGAAAATTAATTTTACACAAGCAACCCTCAAAGTATAGTTCCTTTATCAAATGACACGGTTTACAAACTAGGACCATAATTACATGCAATCTTAAGACGAGCTCTATCTTGACCCCTCTTTTTTATTGCTCTTGCTTCAATATCACCTTCTACATTTCAAACCCCATCCCTCCTACTCATTTTTTCATACGTTTATTTTTTAAGGTTTCTTCAAAGCCTCGACATATTTTCTCTATTCCTTGATGTCATGCCTAAAAAAATTTCACTAGGAAATGCAATAATTAATTTATTTTTTTACCATACATTAATCTAATTAACCACTCCTAGTATTTGAGAGGTACACTAACCATGATATACATTGAGTTAAAGAGAAGAAGTTACTATAATTAATCCTACAAACAATTTTAACTTTAATTAAGCTGCCATCAATTAATTGGCATGTGATTCACACAACAAGGTTAGCACCAAGTTAAAACAACAAGCGAAGATAACACTATCCTTTGACTTACCCCTTAATATTACTATCATCCTTCTTATTGATATTATCATCCATTAGTCATTAGTATCTAATGGTATTATTGCTAATGGATTTAAGATTAAACTTGGATATTAGTTTTTCTATTAAGCAATAATACAATGATAATACAATTGATAATAATGATTTGACTTTAGACATTAAACGTTAAACACTATCTTTGTTAGACAACATTAGATAGTAATATTGAGAATGGATAATAGACTCAGTTGCAAGGGTGAAATTAAAATGATAGCAATAATATTTAAACTCCTCTACTAGTCATGTTATTATATTAAATAAGGCAATAATAGTACTATTAACACCAATATTAATAAATTTCATGGAATAGTAACTAAATTATTTACTACCCTTTTAATTATTTCATGGAACATTAAATCAATAGCCCCAATACACTTTGTGATAATAACCCCAACATTTAACATTTAATCTCAAAGCTTGAATGTGAAACTGTATAGGATATTTCTAATTCACAAGTTAATTATGGAGATTTATAGGATATTTCTAATTCACAAGTTAATTATTGAATCTCCATTACCCATTAATTTTATTTTTAATTATTATTACATAATTATTTAAAATTATATATCTACTTTATGAAATAATTTTAAAGGTTATAAAATTAAGAAATTAGTATTTAATTTTTTTTTACATATTACTCACAAGTTACTTACTAAACCTTCATTCTATTTACCTCACAAGTTAATTACTAAACCTCCATTTTATTATCCACAATTTAGTTACTAAACCTCCATTCTATTTACCCACAAATGAATTACTTAAATTACTTATTACTATATTCTATTTACTCATAAGGTTAAATAAAGAACCTTTCTAATTACTCATAAAGCAAATTACTAAATTATTTTATTTACTCATTAATTTTCTTTTAATTAAGAAAGGTAAGACATAAATATGTCAAATAAATGTAATTTAATTCTTTTATATATTCATATTATCAAAGAAGGAGACAGATTAGATGCCATACTACTTGAATTTATTGAAAATATATTAACACCCCGAATGTACTAGATTTACCATCTTACTCGTCTTCTTTTTTAAATTCAAGAAAATACGTACTATCATTTTTAACTGATAATATTGACATTTATACCATACTGCACTTTAAGCTAATGAAAATTATTACAGCATACCACCATTTTTAGCCAATAATATTGATATCGATTTTGACACACGGTTTATTGAGTGAAAATTAAATTATTGCTTGAGTATGGACTGCTGCTCGCATAACTGTAAAATCCAAGTTGATTTATATGTATTATTTAATTTTTTTGTTTTGTTTTTCCTGCACCAAGATGGGAATCTTGGCAAAACATGATTGAGCTATTTCATCCCTCTCCCAAATCGGCATTATTCCCAAGGGAGATGAGGGTGCATTAACACTTATCTTCTTTTGATAAATAATTGGCATAACAACGTAGGAATTTTGATTTCAACAATAACGGCGCTCTATTGCACAGTGCAAGACTCTCAACCTTGAGGTCGTGGGTTTGAGCAGTCCACAGTAGGGTACTATATATTTTTTTTAATTAACATAATCAAATTGGAGTGTGATAAGAATGCGTAGATATAATATCAAAAAAATAAAAATAGATTAACATTGTGATAAGACTGCACAGGAATGAAAAAAAATAGGATTTTGGAAGCTGATTCAGGTGACGGTCTTGTTATGTTTATGGGGAAGAAAATGCAAGCCCAAAATGATAGAGATTTCTAAAAACACAATTGGGAGTAATATTATTTCAAATGCAATTCTCCACTGCCTACTCAATTTATATTGATTGATACTTTGATTCGCAATTAAAATTGCCTCTACCAATTCCTCAGCACACTCTTTCACTGACTATTCCTGTCCTCTGCTAAGTTTGAATGACTGAAAGGTAATCCATGCTTTCAAGAGGACCAAAGACGTCACACATAAATTTTATTAATCCTGCTGCGCCGTACTCCGAATGCATGTATCATGAGATCCTCCAGATACGTCTCTCAACATTTCTTTAATTAATGACCGTTTGGTGGAAGGTTTGACAGGGATTGGTGCTCTAATAAGAGAGTCATCTTTATTTTATTTTTCTCTCTCCCTAACATTATTTAAGACTGCACTTCGAGTTAACCAATGGTCTTCCTCCTACGGTAACGTGAATGATACATGATACCCATGGTTGTCTTTCAAAGTCTATTGGGCAGTTCCCAATGTGGTCAGCGGGCACAAAGCTGCACACGGATAAAGAGGGCACTCATCTTACACCTGACAATCATCACCTACACCCATCTACAAAACTTATTATGCAATTACTATCTCCCTATAGAGAACAACTATCTATTCTCGAGCTCGAGGATTGAATAGCTCTTATCCTATTCAGATCTACTTATTGTTGGTTCACAAAAATGATGTTTAGAACATTCTTTTCTACGACTGATGCGCAGTTACCCTTGGTATGCCTGCGTATTATCATGACACGACTTGAGCGAAATCCTAAGGGGAGCTTCCTAAAAAGGCCCTGTCTTGATTCTTTCTTTCTTTATTTATTATTTTTTTACAGGCTTAACGTCTAGTGAAGTTTATTGATGGCAAATCCATCCAGAATGGTTTTAACCAGTGCAAGATTGTCTATTTGTGAAA
>VDFB02187332.1:0-13484 GCA_007258455.2 Sequoia sempervirens | reverse complement strand
AAAAAGTCTCCGATCGAGCCCAAACGAAAGCCTACTGATCAAACTCTGCCAACTGAAGCTGAGCCAAGCTCCGAAGTGACCCCCTATCTAGTCTATCGGCCTACAAGGGTCGTGTGATAGGCCAATCCTGTACTCCGAGAGATGTCACTGAGAAGGGGACATGACAGAAAGGGGGTTCCGGTTAACTAAAGGTAAAAATAATTTGGAAATTTAAAAGAGTGAAAAATGGCTTGAAGAGTATGGGTGTTTAATGATCTTATTAATTAGTTCACGTTTAATAGACTGAACTCTACCTTATTTATTATCTTATGGAGGGTTAGTGACCAACTAGAATAGAGGCCAGCTTAAACCAAAATGGATAAGCAGGAATTGATGAATAAATTAAGTGACCATAAAAATAATTAATAGGCCAAATGATAGAATCATTACTCAAATTAATTAGCGCATGTCTACAAGCCGGGTAACAAAGTATTAAAACAAAAACTATTTGATTAATTAACATAATGATTACTTAATAGTTTGGGTAACATATAAGAGACTAAGTTGTAGATATTGTTTGAGAGCCTAACGTGGCTTATCTAAATTCTGGCTAAATTTGTGTATTAGAAGTTTATGTGAGTGACTAAGAACAAAGCCATTGTCCCCATTCAAAGTCCAAGGTTCTTTCTTTGCTCTTTATGGCTTGACCTTTCTATTCTTCAATTGACCTTAAACGGCAAGAGTTTTAGTGATTTGTATTTAAAGAGGATGATTGCTAAGGTAGTCATGTTTGGCTACTATTGGCTCTTTTATGTCAGTAGCATGTTCTTTTATCTTAGTTTGGAAAGATCAACCTGTATACCTAATCTAGGGTATGCCACACACATATGTATCTCATAAAACACCTGTTCTAAGTCCTTCTAGATGGTCTCTTGTGTTTCTTGAAAGGAAAGTCGAGTGCGGAAATGCTTCCCTAATGCAAATCAATCAGGAGAGGGGTTGCAAAACTTAGTTTCAAATATTTAAACTTTTATAGTTAACTTAAGAATGCACATTCAATTAGATAATTCTAGATTTAAAGTTTAAACACATTAACCACACAACACAAAATTTACGTGGGAAAACCCTTTCAGGAAAAAACCCACACACAAAACCACAGATCAATTGTATTTTTAGTAAAAAACAATTACAATACAATGTTGAGTCTGTTCTCTTGCAGGTGTTGATTCACTGTGATACAAACTCTAGATTGAATCCGGTAGCATAATGCGTCTTAGAAAATTACAATCATTCTCTCTAAACAAATGCACTAAGGCATCAATAAATACTTCTCATATGTGGGTGTTGATTTTTGCCATGTGTCAATCTCTTAGTCTTTGCATGCATGCAAACTAAAACCGACAATATGCACGAGTCCCAAGTGACCCAATTAGCAACTTGTCAAATATGCATGTACATGCAACAACATGCAACCACATGCAAAATTTGCATCTCCAAAAATCAAGCAACCTCACATGCTAGGCGTCCCATAGAGAAAATCAACTTTATTGCCAAAATATAACTCACTCAAAACTCTTAGTCACTCCAAGTGACAACTTAGTCTTCGTTAAGCAAGTTTCCCTTCAAAGCTTCAGTCAACAAGTCAAATACATGCCACATGGCATAAGGGTGCTCATCCTAGATGATTTTACAATTCCCAAAGCTCAAATGAGCACCCAAGTGACAAGTGTCACCTTCCCTTGCCTCCGCTTTTCCAAAGAGATAAACACTCACACAAGTGGACATTGCCAATACATGTTTCCAAAACAAACTGCCATATGTCACCATGACGCCCATTTTTGATGTCTAAACAATTGCCATTTCCCAATAGAGCGCCCATGTGACATGTGTCACAATTTTTCCTTTTCACACCTTGCATGTAGGATGCCAACTCCCTGCTAGGTCCTACAAAGTGACTTAGCAATTTGGAAACAAATATTATTGTATTTAATAAATTAAATCTTCAACTTAGGGGTAAATAATTAATAAATTAATCATGGGACTCACTAAGGTTGAGACACCTTAATCCCAATATTCTCCCACTTGCCGAAGACCTTTAGGAGTCTTTGTATCACAGTTCACTGCTTAGGCCGCAAAGCCCATAGAACCGACACACCATTTGAACTTCTCTGTGTTCACTGGCTTCATCAGTGCATCTGCAACATTCACCAAAGTGTCCACCTTTTCCAAGTTAACCTTTCCATCTTCCACCATATCACAAACAAAATGAAACTGCACATCAATGTGCTTTGTTCTGGCATGGAAAGTAGGATTTTTCGCTAAACATATAGCACTAGCTGTCACAATAGATAGTAATATGTCCTGCATCAAAATCAATATCCGAGCACAATCTCTTAAGCCAAATGGCTGTTGCAGTTTGGTTGTTATTGATGTCAAAAGTTCTATGAAGAATGTTGCAGTTTGGTTATTTGGTTGCCCAGTGTCTGAGAAATGCTCCGCATTTCTTCGGTGATGATGTTTTGCTCCTGCAGTTTGGAGGATAGCTTTTTGTTGTGTCAAGGCATGTGTGATCCATGTTTCAAATCATTTGAGTTATCGGAAAGGTGTTTTTGAGAGTGGCAGGTTGAAGACTATGTTGATGTTCTCAAAGGCGTAAAGGTTGGCTCTACATATCTCCACATTTGAAGATATGTTTGTGCAGATCATAAGTTAAGTTCATTGAGATGTGAGGGTGTTATATCCAAAATTTCATGTTAATAATCCTTTCGCAGAGAAAGTTAGAAGTGACTGGGTACCAAACTGTGTTGTCGGGAGACTGGTTTCAATGTCTATTGGCTTGTGCTAGGTGGTTGCTGCATGAAGTTGTGAAAGGGATGTATGGGAGTATTCCTGAATATCATGTAATGCTTGTTGATGTTCTGTAAACTGGTTTTTGGCTTCTCCAGTACAGGCTATGGTCTGAAATGAATGTTTTGTTGGCTTATGCTCTTGCTGAGGCTAACTAAGGTATGTTGATGGCGTGCGCCACAAGTTCAAGGTCGTGGGTGCAAAAGTTGGATAACTACCTCTCACTTAGACCGATGCCTGAAGAAGATGCTATCAAGTTCGCCACCTTACATTTGGAGGGAGCTGCATAAGAATGGTGGTATCATGGTTTGGTCACCCTTGGTCATAACCTCATTCACACTTATGGGTTTACCAAGAAGTTGATAGAAAGGTTTGATACAAAGGACCCTGAAGTCAAATTCCATAAGTTGGCGCAGCTGAAGCAACATGGCTCTCTTGACTTATATGTTGCTGATTTTTAGAGGCTTTTCATGATGGTGCCCAACATCACAGAAAGGAGACTTGTGGTTTTTTTTACTGAAGGTTTGATGGAGCTCTTGAAGGGTTGGGTCAAATCCTTTGATCCAACAACTCTAGATGAAGCCATCAAGAAGTCAAGAAGCATGGAGTTGGCTGCCCCAAGGTCAAAATTTCAATCTAAAACCTTTGGTCACAAAAAAAAAAGGAAGCATTCTTTGCATCAGCCTAAGAAGTTTCCTCCGAAGATGATTGAAGAACTTCGTGAGAAGTTGAGAAAAGATGGTCTTTGTTACACTTGCAAAGAACCTTGGGTAAAAGGCCACAAATGCTATGGAAAGGGTCATTCACATCATATGGAGGCCTATTCTGATTCAGGATTAGAATCTGATATATCTGATCAATAGTATGAATCAACAAGTAGTGAAGATGAAAATGCTCCAAAAAATGAAGCAAAGGACCAAGGAGGTGGGAGTGCATTGGCACAACTCTCAAGCTTTCAAAAGAAGAATCTTTTTGGGTTCGAGGAGTGATTGGATCGCAACGAATTGTTTCTCTAATCGACATTGGAGCAACCTATAACTTCATTGACGAAGGTTTGGTAGCAAAGAGAGGCAAGAGTCCCTTTGCTTCAATAGTAGTGCTGGGCAAGAAGAAGGATGACACCATGCGCATGTGTGCTGATTACCGTGCATTGAATTAGAAGATTATCAAGAACCGGTATCCTATTCCCAGGATAGATGAGGTCATTGATGAGCTACATGGAGCCATGTATTTCTCTAAGATTGATCTTAGATCGGGCTACCATCAGATAAGGATGAGGGAGTCAGACATTGAGAAAACTGCCTTCAGGTGTCATTTCAAGCATTATGAATTCCTGGTCATGCCATTTGGATTGATGAATGCGCCTCCAACCTTCTAGTCTTGCATGAACAAGATCTTTCAGCAGCAACTGAGGAAGTTCGTGTGCATATTCTTTGATGATATTCTCATTTTCAACAAGTCTTGGGAAGAGCACCTTAAGCACTCGGAGGAAGTGCTCAGTATTTTGGAAGTTGAATGTTTATTTGCAAAAGAATCCAAATGTGAATTACAAATGACAGAGCTGCTCTACCTTGGCCACATCATCAACTCTAAGGGTGTTAGAGTTGATTCAAAAAAGATCAAAGCAATCCTAGATTGGCCGCCTCCAAAGCATGTGTCACACTTGAAGGGGTTTTTGGGGTTGTGTGGCTTCTACAGAAGGTTCGTGAAGGGGTATTCTCATATGGCCGCCCCTCTCATTGATCTTACCAAGAAGGGAGCTTTCCTCTGGTTAGATAAGGCACAAGTTTTTTTCGACAAGTTCAAGCATATCATGAGCTCTTGTCCAATGTTGGCTTTACCCGACTTCACCAAGCCATTTGAATTGTAGTGTGATGCTTCAAGTGAAGGAGTTGGGGCTGTTCTTATGCAAGACAAACATCCCATTGTCTTTGAGAGCAGAAAACTGAGAGGAGCTGAAAGAATATATTCAATCTATGATAAGGAGATTCTTGTAATCATGCACACATTAGCCAAGTTCAGACAATACTTGGTTGGGAGCAAGTTTGTGGTGAAGATTGATCATAACATTCTCAAGCACTTCATGCATCAAAAAGATTTGAATGAAAGGCAATAGAAGTGGGTGAGTAAGCTTCAAGCTAACGACTTTGGCATTGAGTATGTCAAAGGGAGAAATAACATTGTGGCTGATGCTCTTTAGAAGACCTCATTTGAATTCTTTATTTGAGCTTACTGCTGATTGGAAGGAGTAGATTGTTGCTGATTATGCCAAAAATCAGTTTGCAACCAACTTTGTTGAGGGTACTTTGCAAGATGAAAGGTATCAGTTGGTTGATGGTTTGATGCAGTACAAGGGTAGAATCTTCTTGGTGCCAGAATCTAAGCTTAAGAAGAAGATTTTGCAGTCATTTCATGACATTCCACTTGCTGGTCATCAAAGTTACTTCAAGACTTACAAGCAGATTTGTGAAAGATTTTCATGGAAAGGACTGAAAGTTGAAGTCTTATGTTGCATCAAGGAATGTCAAACTTGCTAGATGAACAAAACCGAGCACATTTTTCCAGCTAGTTTGTTGCAGCCGCTATCCATTCCCAATCAGAAATGGGAAAGTATCGCAATGGATTTCATCACGGGGTTGCCAAAGGTGCAAGGGAGAGATTGTATCTATGTTGTGGTGGACAGATTGACTATGTTTTCTCATTTCTTTGCCATTATTAGCTTATTTACAACAGTTCAAGTCGCTGAATTGTTCTTCAAAGAAGTGTTCTGATTGCATGGGTTGCCAAGAAACATTGTCAGTGATAGGGATAGTGAGTTCCTAAGTGTGTTTTGGCAAAAAAATTTCAGATTGAGTGGTATAGTGCTCACTCCAAGCACTAGTTATCACCCACAGAGTGATGGCCAATCGAAGATAGTGAATAAATGGTTGGAAGGCTACCTCAGAAATTATTTATCGGGACAGCAAAAAGCATGGGTGAAATGGCTTCATTTGGGAGAGTATTGCTACAACTCTTCCTACCACATGTCAATTAAGATGTCTCCATTCATGGCTTTGTATGGTTATGAAGATCCTAGCTTCGTGGACTTGGTGTTTAGTTATAGTAGAGCTCCTCAAGCGAGGGATATGTTGCAACAGAGTTATGACATCTTGAGACCATTGAAGGATAATCTACACCATGCCCAAAATCAACACAACCTGTATGCTGATCAGTAGCGTGTTGAGTGCACATTCGAGGTTGGAGACATGATCTACTTGAGGCTCCAACCCTACAAACAATCTACTCTCAAGAAGAGTGGAGTGGAAAAGCACAAGCCACGTTTCTATGGCCCTTTCAGAGTCATTAGGAGGATTGAGGAAGTGGCTTATGAGTTAGAGCTACCAGCTAGTAGCAAGGTGCATAATGTTTTCATGTGTCATGCCTCAAGAAGGCGCTTGGGCACAATGTTGTTGCTACTTCAAAGTTACCTCCATTGGATGAAGGAGGATAGTTGGTGTTGATTCCAGAGGAGATCATTGATGTTTGTGAGCGCACTTTGAGGAGGAGATCAATCAAAGAGTATTTGGTGAAATAGAGGAACTTGCCAATTGAGGATGCTACGTGGGAAGGTGAGCATATTTTGCAGCATCCAAACTTGCGGTTGCTTGAGGACAAGCAATCTCGAGGAGGGCCGATTGTAATGTCCCCTTCTCAACAGTAGTCAGTTCTAATGCCTGTCAGCCTATTCCGAATGCTCGTAGGTTTGTCAAAAGTGAAATTAGGGTTTCCAGTTGTTGGAGGTTCTTTTGTGTTTTTAGGGGTTTGCATGTAGTTGTTTCGCAGAGTGGTTTCTAGGTCTTTCTAGGTTTTCAGAGAGCTTCATAATTGTGTAACATGTGTCTGCATCGGAGGACCTTTCCGGACTTAATATTTTTAGTAAGTTATGACGGTTGCCTGAATTGTGGTTAAAATGAGTTTAGAACCACTTACTATTTTTAGCAGTATGCTATTTTTAGTAAGTGCTATTTTTGGCAATGCTATGTTTGGCAGCGATTTAGCTGCTCAGTGCAATTTCTTTTTCGGGCGGAGCAGAATTAGTAGTTTAGGCCTTAGGCACTTTTGGGCTCATTTTTGCAAGATGAATTATTTAAGTCATTTTAATATTTTAATATCATTTTGGGCCCCATACCCTAGTTGAATGACTTAACGTTGTTTTTAAATGTGGGCCTTGGAGTTGGATGCCACTTTGGAGATATTTGAATATTTAACAAGTTAAATATTTGCCTATGTGCCTTGGACGCCTAGGGAGTTGGAGGAAAAATTATATTTTTAATTTAATTTTTCAAATATGCTTGGGGTGTCCACTTTTGAAGGGAAAAGGAGGAATTTGAAAGGTCATCAAGAAGTTCTATTTAAGCAAGGATTTGCTCCCCCTTTGGACATCCGTTGTTTATTACGATGAAGTGCTGTTGAAATGATTTCAGACCCCTTGCTTCGAGGAACATATACCTCCTAGCTAATACCGGTTTCCTATTTGAAAGATAACACCTAGCTAATTGAGACTGCTTCTTCATCCAGAGGTTGCAAATTGAGCTTCACAGTGAATAGTTTTGATGATATTTCCTATTTTAGAGTTGCTGGTTTGTGCTTGGCTGAAGCACGTTTTTGATCATTGCTCATAGTGTGAATTTTTGTTTGTTTTGAGTATTTGCTCCATGTATTCTCATGCTCTAGGTGCCCCTTTCCTCCATGCTTTAGATTTTATGGTGAAGTGGCCGATTTACTAAGCAAGGTCGACCTCTTCTAAAGGCTGTACCACTTTCAGCCTTGCATTGGGTTGTGTGCCACTCCTTTTGGGTGTTGTTTTGGATGTGTTGTCTCTTGGTTCTTGGACGCCTTGTTCTTATGGTTCAATTGCATTCAGTTTGAGGAAGATTGGAGCTATTTTGGTGAAGTTGTGAGCATTCTTGTGTTTTCTATATTAGCTGGTTTGATTTTCAGTTTGTTGTATGTTTATTATCAGACCTGGTTATTGCAGCTATTTGCTCTAATTTCTTAGTGTTTATGAAATATTCCAAGCCAATTTTTTTCATTTTTGAATTATCAGATTACAACATTACAATCAAAGTACCCGTTAAGGTTAGAAGGTAAACCAAAACGTACGAAAGCAACTCTAACCAAGAATGGCGCCGATGATGGCGAGCATATGGTCAGAGGATCTTCTACCCTAAATGCTGAATGGGAACTCAACGCCAAGTATGTGCTACCCAATCCAGTATGGAGTGAGGGGCGACCATATGACGGAGTGTTACAGAATACTATGCTTGAAAAGAAATGCGGAAAGCTGGAAATACTCAACACCCAGAATGTGCTTGCTAACCCAGCATGGGGAAGTAGCTACCATAGGGCGGAGGTCAATTAAAAACAATATCAACTGTTGAAGTAAGAAGATTATTACAATCTGATAAAGCAAGAATCTAAATGGCTGTCAGTACTACTGCCAGCTTACAATCTTAAGAAACGAAATCTTGCTTACATTACAAATCAGCATATAATAGAGTTGTACAATATTCGTGAATTTAGTTGCTGAAAGTAAAGATCAACGGAAATGGCAATAAATAGATCCAACCTTATTCTCCAGACTTGGGCAATCTTCACTGAAGTCTTCACAATGCTTTTTAAAGAATTATCGCCAGCATTCAAATAAGAAATTGCAGATTTCTCAAAGCTGTCTTGTCAGACCTGCAACTTTCAACAGATAACCAGCAGCATAGGATTTCTTGAAAATGCTCGGAACTCACTCTTTTCTCATTCAAAATGCTTAATATCAATTTCAAAACACTAATAGAAGATAGGCGCTCAAGCTAAGAACACAAAACAGACTGAAAATGCAGACTCTAAGAAATGCATGAATCCCAATGACATACAAATGGTACGGCCCAGCACAGGGGCAATTTTGCCTTTAAAAATCAGATCCCTTTCTAAAAAATCTACAAATTGGCATACATGGGCGCCTTGACCAGCTAGAATGAATTATGAAATACCCACAAAGAAATTTTTGTCTTTTTTTGATTTATGAATAAAACATCAAATCTGCTGAAGCTAGAATGCAAAGACCAGAAATGTCTAATATGGGAAAACTGAACCTAAGTAGACAAATGTAGATTACAATGCACAATTTCCAATGAACTCACAAACTAGACTAAGAATCACCACTAGTTGTTGTCTCACAAACAAGAAGCGATGCCCGAGTTAGGAGGCCTTCATTCCTCGAAGCGAACCCAGAGCCAAACCGGCAGCATAACAGTACTGTAGTTCAAAGATGAGAAATGATGCTCCAAGTCTCCTTTTTATAACTTCCTGTTGACTTCTCGAAACCCTAAAATCCACTTCAATGTCAAACCCTAATCCTTTCTCCAAGATGGCGTCCTTTTCCTTTCAAGCTTAATATTGATATTTTAATTAAATCCACCTTGATAAATGCACCCAAATTAAACTTGCTTTGACTTTGGTGCTAATATAAATTTAATATTTTAATGATGACGCCACTTTCAAGTTCCACCTTTAAAATAACATTAAGTTATTTGATTCAATAAGGTGATAAAATAACATTTAAAATATAATGTTATTTTTTAAGTGAAATAAGCTTGTCTTCAAATCGCATTCTCAAGTCCGAAACCTAATGCTTCACTTGAGTCAACTCTAAGGGGAAAGCCAATCGTTGACCAAATTGCTTATCACAAAAATAGAACTTACTAAAATAGTAGTTCCAGAAAAATGTCTTCAATGCTAAAATGAACATACCATCAGCGGGTTCAAAACCCAGAAAGAATCCGCCATTGAATCCACCGACTCCGAGCAAAGACATCCTCAAAAATAGGAAACCCTAATTTTACCTTCCGACTAGCCTCCGGGTTTCCAGAAAAAGGCCAACGGTCACTGAGAAGATCAGGATTGAGAAGGGGACATTACAGTCCGCCCTCCCCAAGATTGCTTGTCCTCAAGCAATCGTAAACCAGGATGCTGCAGAATCTCCTCACTTTCCCAAGTCGCATCCTCCATAGGCAGGTTCTTCCACTTCACCAGGTATTCTCTGATAGTTCTTTTCCTCAAAGAACGTTCTCTGACATCAAGTATCTTCTCCGGAATTAGAACCAACTGTCCTTCTTCATCCAAAGGTGGCAACTGTGATGAAGCAACCACATTATGTCCAAGTGCCTTCTTGAGCGACACGGAAGACGCGAGGTACTCAAGCATCGGTATGTGCCTAACTCAGCAAGCTTACCGTCTCAACTTTTCCTCGATGACCCTCGGTCGGCCTTATGAAGGTAGGTTTGAGCTTCAGCCCACTCTTCTTTGAGAGTAGACTGTCTATATGGCTGTAATCGGAGATAAACCATATCCCCAACCTCGAAAGAACGCTCAACCCGCCTTTGATCAACATACAACTTCTGCTGATTCTGTGCAATCTGCAGATTATCCTTCAAGGATTTCATGATGTCTTGACTTTGCTGCAACAAGTCCTTGGCTTGGGGTGCTTTGCTATCACCAAACACCAAATCAGCAAAGCTAGGTGCTTCATACCCATAGAGAGCCAAGAAAGGAGACATCTTAATCGACATATGGAAAGTAGAATTGTAGCAGTACTCGCCTATATGCAGCCACTTGACCCATGCTCTTTGCTGCTCTGACACATAGTTTCTCAAGTAGCCTTCCAACCACTTGTTCACTACTTCCGTTTGTCCATCTGTTTGGGGATGGTAACTAGTGCTTGGAGTGAGCACAGTACCACTCATTCTGAAGACTTCTTGCCAAAAAGTACTTAGGAGCTTGCTGTCCCTATTACTTACAATGTTCTTTGGCAACCCATGCAGCCTAAACACCTCTCGAAAAAACAGATCTGCAACTTGTGCTGCAGAAAAAGTGCTGGTAATGGCGAAGAAATGAGCAAATTTGGTTAGCCTATCCACCACTACATAAATACAATCCTTCCCTTGGGCCTTGGGCAACCATGTGATGAAATCCATCGAGATACTTTCCCATTTTTGATTGGGAATAGGGAGTGGTTGCAGCAACCCAGCTGGTAATGTATGCTCATTTTTATTCACTTGACAAACAGGACACTCCTGAATGTAGCGTTGTACCTCTCCTTTCAATCCTTTCCAAGAAAACCTTTCTCGGATCTGCCTGTATGTCTTGAAAAAACCTTGGTGACCAGCAACTGGAATATCATGAAAAGTCAAAAGAATCTTCTTCTTAAGCTTAGAATCAGCCACCAGAAAGATTCTTCCCTTATAATGTATCAATCCCTCTATCACCTTGTACCTTTCATCGTGAAAAGTACCCTCAAGAATGCTGGTTGCAAACTGATTTTTGGCATAATCAGCAAGCAACATGTTTCTCCAATCTGCAGTAAGCTCACACAATGAGCTAAGATGAGGTCTTCTGGATAGAGCATCAGCCACGATATTAGTTTTCCCTTTGACATATTCAATGTCAAAGTCGTAAGCTTGAAGCTTACTCACCCATTTCTGTTGCCTCTCATTTAGGTCCTTCTGGTGCATGAAATGCTTGAGGCTATTGTGGTCAGTCTTAACCACGAACTTGTTCCCCACCAAGTACTGCCTGAACTTGGCTAATGCATGCATAATGGCAAGCATTTCTTTGTCATAAATCAAATATGTTCTTTCAACACCCCTTAATTTTGTGCTCTCAAACACAATAGGATGTTTGTCTTGCATCAGGACAACCCCAACTCCTTCACCTGATGCATCACACTGCAGCTCGAATGGCTTGGAGAAATCTGGAATAGCCAGAACCGGACACGAGCTCATGATCTTCTTGAACTTGTCAAAAACCATTTGAGCCTTTTCTGACCAACAAAAGGCTCCCTTTTTGGTGAGATCAGTAAGAGGAGCAGCATTCTGTGAATACCCCTTTACGAATTTCCGATAAAATCCACAAAGACCCAGAAAACCTTTCAACTGAGTCAAGTTCTCAGGAGGTGGCCAATCAACTACTGCTTTGATCTTTTCAAGCAGATCCACCTTCACTCCTCGGCTAATCATTATGTGGACAAGGTACAAGACCCTCCATTCCAAATTCACATTTGGAAGCTTTTATAACAAACTCTTATAGATTCCAGGATACCAAGCACTTCTCCAAGTGCTTGAGATGATCTTCTCCCAAGTCTCTATGTAAATCGTAATGTCATCAAAAAATCAACACAAACTCTTAACTGACTCAAAAACACGGTTCATGCAAGATCAGCAGCCGTAGCATTAACAACCCAAATGGCATGACTAAGAATTGAAATGGCCATAGTGACATCCAAATGCTCTCCACATCTATCCCCTCATTTGAATCGATGGTAACCCGATCTCAAATTGATCTTCGAGAAGAATTTGGCCCCATGTAGCTCATCAATGAGCTCATCTATTCTAGGAATGGGGTATCTGTTTTAGATGGTGCTTTGATTCAAAGCACGATAGTCCACACACATGCGCATGGTACCATCCTTTTTCTTCACGAGAACCACTGCAGATGCAAAGGGGCTCTTGCTTGGGCGAATGAAACCCATCTCCAAGAGTTCTTGAATATTCTTCTCAATCTCATCCTTTTGCCTCTTCGGGTACCGATATGGAGTTGTAATTACCAGTTTAGCTCCTTCCTTGAGCTCTATGATATGTTCTGAACCCCGTTCAGGTGGTGGTCCAGGAGGCAAATCTGCAAAGACTTTGCTCTTCTTCGTGAGTAGAGACTGAACATCAGGAGGATGGTCTCTTTTAGTCTCAACCGGACTAGCAGGAAGGATCATGCACTCTGCAACCCACTCAGCTTGATCGTGACGGATCAGCCTTGCCATTCTTTTGAATGACACAACCCAAGGGCCCCCATTGGACATTCCTCTTAGAACTATCTTCTTCCCATCGGATTGAAACTTGAGCTCCATAGTCTGTAGATTCAAAGAGATCTCCCCAAGTGAACGCAGCCATTGAATGCCTAGAGCGGCATCAGTATCTCCAATGTGGACTACATAGAAGTCATCCTTGACTTCGTAGTTTCCCAATTGCATGGTCATGTTCGAGATTTTCTTGGTGCATGAAATATGGAATCCATCGGAAACCATGACATTGAAACCTTCAAACTCCTCTGTTTGCAGCCCCTTCTTTGCTACCACAACTTCATCAATGAAGTTATGTGTTGCTCCAGTGTCGATCAAAGCAACAATTCGCTGCCCTTTGATCATCCCTCGAACCTTGAAGGATTCGTTTCTTTGGAAGCTCGAAAGTTGAGCCAAGACTCCTCCACTTTCCTTCTCATTTTTGGACTCTTCTGGAGCTCTTTCTACTTCACTTTCTTCAAAATCAGATTGCTGGTCTGAAAAATCAGAACTACTTTCACCAGCAGAATAGTACTCAATCTGATTGAATTTAACTCCCTTAGGGAAAACATGATCTTGAGACCATTTTTCCCTACACCGGAAACACAACCCCTTTCTTCTGAGTTCGTTCAGGGTCTCCGGATCCAATCTTGTGACATGGGGATTATGATGTTTGAACTCCTTATGCTGAGGTCTCAAAGGAGGTCTATGCTGAGGTCTTTTCCCTTTATCCCTTTTCTGAAAGGGTGGATTGGATTGAAACTTTGCCTTAGGAGCAGCCCACTCCATGTTTCTT
>VDFB02187331.1:0-10674 GCA_007258455.2 Sequoia sempervirens | reverse complement strand
ATTCAAATGCGGCTCGTTAGATCAAATGCGTCATTCTGATTGTCGATTGCGGCTTGTTAGAGCAATTGTGTCGCTTCTGTGAGCAGATGTGTCGTGATGTTTTTAAAAAAAAAGACAGTTGCGTCGATCTGTACCTGTACCTACAAAACAACAGAAAACAACAAAAAACTGTACGGAAACAAGCAAAACGGAGTCGGGTTCACCAATGTAATCAAGGGAAATATTAGATTGTTAATTTGTTAGATCAAATAACATAAAAATCCAATGAAAATAACGAAGCACAATGGAAATAAAATGAAAATAGAAGAAACAATATTACCAAAAATCTCCATCTTCCATGCTTCACCTTCGTTACACCTTCTTACTTGCTAGATAATATGTTGCCCTCAGATTCGTCTTCTTGAGCAATCTAAATGTCTAGGCCCTACAACAAGATTTGAAGGATTTGCTATGCCTATGACTCTTGCCAATGCCTGTGTCTATGTCTAAAGCAAATGTCAATATTAATCAAATTCCTAAAACCTAATACCAATAAATATTAGGTGTCTACACTAGCAATCAAGCAATAGGGGCTATTTTGAGCCAAGAAGGCAGACCGGTTGCATTTTACATTGAGAGGTTGAATGAAACAAAGAGGAAGTATTCTTCCTATGATTTGGAGTTGTATGCTATGGTCCAAGCCCTCAAAATGTGGAGGCACTACTTGTTACCTAAAGAATTTTTTGTTTATACTGATAATCATGCCTTGAGTTTTTTTAATGCACAGGACAAACTCAGTCATAGGAACATGAAGTGGGTAGAGTCTTTGCAAGCCTATACTTTCAAAATAAAGCATAAGAAGGGCCAAGAAAATAAGGTGGCAGATTCTCTCAATAGAAGGGAACTTGTAGTGCAAGAGATCCAACTCCAAAGCATGGGGGTTGAAGCATTGAAGGATATGTATCATAAAGATTCAGATTTCAAGGAGGTATACAATGTTTGTGAGCAACATTTGAATTATTTTCATGGTGAATTCTCTGAATTTTTATTGTAGAATGGTTTTCTCTTCAAAGGAAGCCAATTGTGTGTGCATAAATGCTCAATGAGGGAGAATATCATAAAGGATAAAAACAGTGGGAGTCTTGGAGGTCACTTTGGCCTTGATAAGACCTTAGAACAAGTTAGGACATTTTACTATTGGCCAAAGTTGCAGGTGGATGTGAGAAGGTATGTGGAAGGCTGCACAATATGTCAAAGGGAAAAGGGAACTTCATCAAATGAAGGACTCTATCAACCACTGCCCATTCCCAATAGGCCTTGGGAGTGTGTAAGTATCAACTTTGTCTTGGGGTTTCCTAGAACCCAAAAAGGTTTTGATAGTATCTTTGTGGTAGTTGATAGATTTAGTAAGATGGCACATTTTCTTCCCTGAAAAATCCACCAATGATGCATCTCATATAGCATGTCTCTTCTTTAAGGAGGTTGTTAGGATACATGGATTTCCTTTAAGCATTGTTTCTGATAAAGATTCTAAATTCATTGGTCACTTTTGGAGGAGCCTATGGAAGAAACTCAAGGAATTTATTTTTCCTTTAGTTCAACATACCATCCACAAATGAATGGACAAACTGAAGTGGTGAATAGATCATTGGGAAACCTCTTAAGATGCCTTACCAAGGAGCATGGACAAGCTTGGGATATGATTTTACCTCAGGCTGAATTTCCATATAATGACTCCATGAATAGGAGCATTGGTAGAAGCCCTTTTGAGGTAGTCTATGGCATGCACCCTAAAGGGGTCTAGGAACTAAGAGATCTACAAGGAGTTGCTAGGAGAAGTGCTCAAGGTGACGACTTTGTTGTTACAATCAGGGATATTCATCAACAAGTGAAGGAAACCCTTCAAAAGAATGTTGAGAAGTACAAGGAAAAGGAAAATTTAAAGAAGAGGAATGTACAAATCAAGGTTGTAGACCTGGTGATGGCACACTTGAAGAAGGAGATACTTCCAAAAGGAAAGTATACCAAACTCATGATGAAGAAGATAGGACCTTGCAAGGTGGTCTACAAGTTTTGCCAAAATGCTTATGAAATAGAGCTACCTCCTAGGGTGGCAATCTCTCCTATCTTCAACATTTCTGACTTGTATCCTTTTAAACCTTTTGTGATATGATTGAGTGCTTGGTTACTATCAAACTAATCATCTTATTGATGTTACTAAATTTGGTTAAGGTGTATAAGACAGGTTTGGTGACTTTGATGGTTTGATGGGTGACTATTATGAAGCCTTTTGAGAAAATTGGTGATTAACCACAAGATGATAATCAAGATTCTGTTGTAGCAGGAGTTTGTAACCTGTAAGTAGACTGTTCCATTCAAAATATGGTGAGTATAGTGCTTGATCATGGAATGATAATAGTGAGGTATGGTTTAGTTGATTTGTTGCCTTGGTGAATAAATGAAAGGATGAATTGTTCAAGTGTCAATAATCAGGTTTATGTTGTTTTCATGGTGGTTGAGAATGATGTGAATCTAATTGATTAAGTCAAAGTTTTCTTTAATATGGATTTTGCTTTGAATGAGTCAATTGGAATACTGATTAGTGGAATGATGAATGATGGCCTATGGAATGGCTAAGAGAATTTGAGTGGATTTTTGTTGAATGAAAAGTAGATTTATGATGAAATTATATTTGATCTTATCTTGATTTTATTTGGGATTGAAATACCTTGAAGAAATGATGTTGATGGTGTTTTTGGATGCTCTTCATTAAATGTACCCTGATGATTGAGTGTTTTGATATGATGTTCTACATCGCTAACTACCTTGTCTATGTTATTGCTTACTATTATGGTTTCATATATTTTTTCCAAGCATCCATAATTTGTCGTGGTGGTGCCTTTGCAAGCACATTCCTCCATGTGAAATAATTGCATCGTGTTGCTTATGTTGAATTTCTAAACAACTATATTATATAGTTGAAATTTTTCATCTATCAACATCTAGTTATTAGTTATGGAATTTGAAGTAAGGATTTGAGTTTGAATGATGTGTAATGTAACGTAACAATATGAATATAAACTACACAAATCTAGAATTAAATTCATTGAATATGCTGAATTTTACCCGAATTATCAATGCCATATGCACAATGCAAAATGGGCTTGTCGCCTCCATCCCCAACAACATGGATCTTGTGTAGCAGCATACAAATCCTGCGTAGTAGCCAGATCCTGCTAGCAGCCTCCTAAGTGTGGTGGGGTCATATGAACAAGTCGCCCTACAAGATTGACACACATGGGTTTGAAGGCCACCACCTGAAGAATCCCTTGGATGGTGTTGTACAATAGGGCTAGTATGATGGATGACACTCCGGGTCAAAGTGTTAATCGCTTGCAATGTCTCTACGTCAGCACTCTCCTTCGCAACAGGCATAACAATGTGCTCCAATGAGGCCTAGTGAGAGGTCATCTCCCTTGCCACGAGGGATCCGTATGCACGGGCCTATCATGAGCCAACCCCACCTCTCCCCTCGAACTCCCTCATATCAAAATAATTTGGGATTTTGTTCAATACTAACTCACCATGATAGTTTCCTAAGAAAATATTGGGGGACTTCACAATTATTGCACGGTGGGTAATCAAAGACCAAGTACCACCTATCATAAAAATGGTTCCTAATCTCTTGGTGGTGGCACCAATGAATAGGAAACCTCTTTGCATTGAGGCTAAGATTTTGATTTGTTCTAGGGTCAGTGAATAGAGAGCACAAATCACCTTTAGTAATTTTTAAATCTTTTACTTATTTATATGATAGTTTGTTTGCATAATATTCCCTAGTTGCCTGCCTCCTATCTTGCAATCCCATATTTTGTTGGGTTATTGAATCTACATTTTTTAATATCTCTTTCATTGAATTTGCTAGTGTCATTCTTTCTACAGTTGAAGCATTTGGATCACTCAACCTACAGATAAGATCCTCAATTTTTTTTTTGTTGTTTTCAATTTCACTCCTCAAATTTAGTTGAGTGCCAGGAGGGTGTTGAGTGATTGGTGGGGGAGGTTGATTTTGTTGAGGAGTATTTTCCTATTCTTCTTGTTGAGGATTTTCAGGATTATTTGCATCTCCTACAAATTAAAAAAAAAAATCAAATCTAACCTAAAACAAACAAAATCAACTTGAAACTAAGAAATTCAACACAAATAGCAAACAATACTTACCTCCTACACCTCTTCGTCATCGTGGCACCATCTTTGTGAACGAAAAGAAACTATTGTTGATGAATTTTGAAGAATGCCTCCTCCTAGAACGCGAGCGCGAAATTGAGGGTTTTTGGCCACAGGTAGAGCAAAAAAAAAAAAAAAGAGAAAATGAATAGCTTTCACTTTTTTTTTCTTTTAAAATGAAATAACACAAGCGCGTTATAACGCACTCACGTTATGTCATTTCCAATATTTTTTTGAAGTTGGCCACAAAAAGTGTAACCCAACTTCATGCACTCGCCCATGAAATAATTGTCACCTTGAAGACTTCTTATTATTGTAGGACCACAAAGATCTATATGATCCAATTCCAACAACTTGGTAGTAGATTGTTCTTTTCCTTTGAAACTTCTTCTTGTTTTCTTTCCAATCTACCAGTCCTTGAAAACAACATTGATAGGCTTTGCAATCTTTGGCATATCTCTCACTACTTGAATTGAAATGATTCTTACCAAATTATCAAAATTAATGTGACACATCTTCCTGTGCCATAGCCAGCTTTCATTAATCTGAGTCATGAAGCAATGACCATCAATACCCTTAAGGTGATAAAAATTTCCATCTATCCTTCTTCCAAAAAACATCACAGTTCCAAACCCTTTTTTGATCTCACATCCATCGTCCTAAAACATAAAATTGTATCCTTTTATACACATTTATCCAACACTCAAGAGGTTATTCCTTAAACCCTTAACATAGTAAACATCATCAGTATTATTCTTTCCATCAAAACTGATTGAACTTATTCCACATATCTTAACACCTGAATCATGAGTCACCAAATCTAACAAGTCCTCTATCATATTTTTCAAGTTTAACAAGCTTACTCTTGTCCCCAACTATATGATTAAAGCATCCACTATCAATGATCCAATAGTCCTTATTCTATCTAGCATGAAAGGAAGATACCAAAGTACCTCCAGTCTTATCCTTTCTCTCTAGAGGAAATTCCTTCACACATCTTTCAGAGTTAGCAAAAACATGTTCATCTTTTAAAGCCATGGACAAGAATTCATCATCATCATCTCCATAATTAGATTCATCATAAAAAATACTTGCATCTTCTCTAACATAATACCATTTCTTAATCATTTTACCTTTGTTCTCCTTGTTTTTGTCATTCACAACTATATTTGGACATCTTGAAGCATAGTGACTTATCTTTCCACAATTGAATTTCATTTGAAAGGAAACTTACCTTTGTACTTACTGATACCCTTTTTCATCCTTCTCACAAAGTTAGCTTCTACATCATCTAGATCCGCATGATCTGATTCTTCAATCTTCTTTGATTTTCGAACCTTAAAAGTGGTCTTAACTTTTGCACCATTATTTGTACCAAATTCTCTCATTTCAAATGTAAATAGAGAACCATACAATTGATCTCTAGAATATTGATCTAGATTTGCAAATTCCTCAATAGAAAAAATTTTATGATTGTAAGCTTTAGGTAGGGTTCTAAGAATTTTCTTTACCACTTTTGATTTTCTTTACCTCATTTTCCAACCTAGGCGAATCAGTCCTAGATCAAGGTTTCTACCCAGAAAACAATTTTGGGAAAAAGGGTGCTGGAATCTAGACAAACAGATCTGAAAGACACCTTCAGTAGGAATTATTCACAAATTGTGGTGAATCAGTCCCGCTCCGCTTTTTCATAAATTGAAAACTCTGATCTGCACTCCAACACCTACTTTTTCCTTCCAAACTGAGTTTTGGATCCAAACCTGCAAAAACACCTACAAAACAGAATATATATTGATTTTCTTATGGGGGGTTTGTCTTGGTCAAACCCCTAGTTTGGTAATCAAACCTTAATGGAAATAATTTTAAACCTTAGCCTTACTTGTGTGTCTAAGACTAAGAAATTATCTGAAACACATGATGCAATCCTATTCTAATATGCAAGAAGAAGATGTAGGAATGTAAGTTGAATGATGCAAAACTCACTTTAGGAGATCTATAATCACCTCAAGTGAATCTCAATGATGTATAAACCTTCCTTAGGCTAAAAGTAGAGTGATAATGGAAGATAGAATCACTTAAAAAACAAGTCCTTAGGCTTGGCTTAATGGCTAGTTGCATCTCCCCAACCTAGAAATCTTCATGATTCACCATAGACATCCACGATCAACCCTTGAAAATGCTAGACCTTGAATGAAAGTGAGCTTGAAGACCTACAAAAACACTTTAATGTTGCACTCCAAAGCTTCAACTTTACTTGCTCTTGAAACTTGAATGCTCTTGTGAAAGATTATCAACACTTGACTCTTGAATTTTCTCTTGAAAATGCTTGCATAAATGGCTTAGAGATGATAAAAATGACTTGAAAACTTGCTTTTATAGGAATTAACACCTAATTGACCGTTATTTAGATCTCAAAGGCCGACGTCCACCAAAATTTTGAATTAAAATTGGTTAATTTCTTGCTTAAAATTGAAAAATTCCCCAAATGGGACTCATTCGCCACCCTTGAAGAATGGGTGCCACCTAAGGGGACTCATTCGCCCAAGGTGGCGAATGCGTTCCACCTAAGGTTTTTGAGGTGGGTTTTTGGGAATTTTGGGGTTTTAAGTAATTTGTGGAATTTTTGAGTGAAATGAGCCTCAAGATTCAAAATAATGGGTCTTAGGGCCTAAATATGATGAATTAAAGGGGTAATTAATGCAAAGGTACTAAAATAGGTCTAGATTAAATGAGAAATTGGCCTATCTCCACGAAGGGGGTCAATTTATGTCATTATAGTTTCTTCACAAAAAGGTTGAGGAGATATTATGCATAGACTAAAATGCTTGCATCTTGATCCACATAATGGTTTTGATCTCTCCCAAGTGGTGTTAAGTTGTATAGATGGAAATTTTTCTAGTGTTGTCTGTATTTGGGCCAACAAACTTGTTTCCTCTATCAACAGTTGACCTTGATTAATAATTTTATTTTGGAGGATGTGTTATGATGTGTTTTGGTCCTATAAACATCATGTGTTAATCCACAATTTTTTTCTTGAAATATTATATATGTTTGGACCTAACCAGTTTGATACCACACATTCCATTTAAAAGGTTATTTTGGAGCCGACCTAATTGATGTTTTGCATTATTGTGGATGATATATATAGATGATCAAATTTATTTGTGAAGGTGTGGTTATTTAGAGAGGTGTGACAGATCATTATGTGTTAATCCTTCTCTAAGATAGTGAGTCTCATCATGTCCTTTATATCTTACCCTAATGTTGTACACCTTAGTCTGCAAGTCCACAGGCAGTGGGCCTTAAACAACATTGTAATTCTTGTTAGCAGTGAGCTACATATATTGTGAGTTAATCTTCATTAGGTTTTCCATGTAAAAATATTGGTGTCTTCATGTGTTGAATGATTTCTTTTCTACTCTTCTTTCAGTTTATGATGAGATGTTTAATCTACAACTGAGAATGATTAGTTTTAATATATGTCGATTCAACCCCCCCCCCCCTCAACATTGTATTGTGTTCAACAAGAGTAATAGATTGATTTTGTTAAGGAGAGGTGGGAGGAGTAGGACCTACTATAGGGTAAGTGTGTGTGTCCTTACCAAGAGAATATTCAAGAGAAGAATAGGCACTTTCTTGAGATAGGGAAGTAGAGATATTGGCTATTTCTTCTTCTTCATCAACTATTTCCTTATCTTTGTCCTACTAAGGAGGCTCAGGGGCATCTTCTACACATATTTTCTCTAAAAAAATTCTCTCTAGAGGTCGATCATCTCCACTACCTTTCCCTTATAATGGTACCTACTGTGAAGTAGAATTTTGTGTTTCTGAGGTTGCAGGTTGTTGGCTATCTTCTCTTTGCAACTGAGTATTTTGTGACTTGGTGGGGGGAGCTTGCTTCTCTACATTCTTCTTTGCAAACCATTCTTGTTTTCTTCTTAATACAACCACGATCTTGGCCTCAATGGTCTCATTTTCTTTGATACTCCAATCCATGGACACAATAGGCCGAGTCTAAATGTGATTAACAAAAATGGGATCTACTAGTTTGGATTCATCATCTTCAATGCCTTGGATATCCCAATTTAAATTGAATGTAACTATCTTCCTTAAATTTAACCTCATCGAACTTCTCCTTCTTACCTCATATTCATCCACACAATCAGCCCACTAATATTCTAAGTTAAGAATATGATGGGATCTAGGACCTAGTTATAGATTATTCTTCACAAAATCTTTACTATCAAAAGGAAACCTTCCTTCATAGAAGTGCAATGTATATTTGACAAGGTCTCAATGTTAAGTGCGTCTGAAATGGAATTACAAGAGAAATGGAAAAGTCTAATAGGTAACTGCATACCAACATTTTTCCTTTCTTGGCATCTTTTATTTACCTCTGCTACCTACTTGGAGAATTCTATCACCTTGGGAAAAACTTATCCTTTGCATACTTAGGGAGATTTAGTGGGGGTCCATCAAGCCATCCAATTCTAATATATGAAAACATTTGGAATTGTATAAAGTGACTCCCATAAGTGTCAATCAATTGTATAGCTTCAGGTGCAATCCTTAAACCAATATCCCCTTGTATCTCCTAAACCATCCTCATGGTAAAGATGTCATTGATTCTACTATGGCGATGATAGTGTTTCCCCAATTGCAACTTATCATAATAATTGAAAATTGGAACTCCTGGTATTGAGTTGCACTTGTTCTCAATCCAAGCCAAGGTTTGGTACTAGAAATAGCATAAATCAAGTATGAAGGTCTATGTAGAAGAACTTATTGACCTGAAATTGAGTAATCAAATGATGCAGTTGGTCACTAATGAGCTGCACCCAATCTAAGAATTGGTCTCCTTGAATGATGATTTGCAAGAAAAAAGTACATCCATTATTTGAACCCAATGGCCCTCTCATTACCCCTAAGCCGATGCAGAAGCACAATTATATTGGAGATTTCATCCATAAAGTGATTTCTATGTAGGTTTTTGGGAAGCTGAGACTTACTATTCTTTGGTACATGGAAAACCACTCTTTGGTGATCACATTTTGGTACCGACCTTTCTTCTCCAAAAAAGCACAGTTTGAAGAAGTGAAATCTAAATCTGCATATAATTATCTGTCTAGTATTTTCAGGCAAGAGGTGAATGTATCCTTTTTAATTTCCACTACCAATCAGTTATCATTTGTTCTAACCTCTTGTGTTTCGACATTCTAATGATTAATGCATTCTAGTATTAAGTTGGGACAATAAATGGCCACTAAGAATGCAACAACTTGTAAAAATCCACTCTCAATTAATTTATGGGTAATGGATGGCTAGTTATCTGTCCCAATTCTATCCTATAATTTATCCAAACTTAGATGCCCTAGCTTGGTATCCCATATCTCTGGTATTGTGCTAGTTAAGCCAAATACATACTCATAACCCTGGTGTTTATATTTCATGGTGATTTAAACCCTAAAATATACACTTAATTCATAGAGAAGAATGAGAAAAACCTATGCCAATGCAATTCTCCTCCTTAACTTAAAATATAAACTCATAAGAAATGTAATATATAATTATAGACACAAAAGAAAATATATATTATATATATATAAAGTTATTAAGTATTTGTATATACTTTTTATGTTTATATATATAGTTTTTGAGTTTAGTATAAATTTTTATATTCCTTTATATAGAGAGATAGAGTATATGGATATCTTATTTAAGGTTTATTATACTCACAAGATATTAAATATCAATCTTCTTTCAATAATTTTTTTAAGTACTGGTTAATAATACCTATAACTTATCATATAATATATATTATATGGGTCCTCATATATATCATATATATTATATATTGCATATCATTTGAGTCTGTGTAATTATTTTACACATTCTTTCATATGTGTCCTACTTTAAGTTATTTATTACATATCATATGAGTTTATAATATATTCATAGCTTATATCTATAATTTATGAGTTTATTACATTATATATATGAGTATAATATATTATATTTATTTTCATATTTTATAGTGTAAGCTATATATATATTATTTATAAGACATTATAATATATGCATAGCTAGATGCATATACATAGCTTAGTTTATATTATATTATAATAGACACATTCCTTTATATTAAATTTATTACATATCATTATAATATAAATATACACTTATAAGAAATGTAGTAAATAAAATAAAAAAATGTAGTAAATAATTATAGACATAAAAAAAAGATATTTATATTGTATTATTGTTATATGAGTTTATTATATTATATATTTATAAGTATATAATATTTATTTAATTATATATATTATATTATTACTATATTATAATTTTGTTATTTATGATTGCTATATTATATATATAGTATACCATACTATAATACATACATAGCAATAATATATATTATAGCCTATATTATATTTTATTACAATGTATTCATATCTTATCATTTGA
>VDFB02187328.1:0-18348 GCA_007258455.2 Sequoia sempervirens | reverse complement strand
TGAGAATTTGTAGAAGAGATGAAATGAAATTAAATGAAAATTTGTAATGATGTTCACGAGACCAAGCGGTCTAAGGGATTGAGAACTTGTACCCAAACCAATTTTTTTGTTTCATTAAGGCATTTTGCTAAAATTAGTCTAAACCTTGTAAAAATGTCATCAAAAGTTAGTTTTTAGGCAAATCAAGTATGGGCTTTGAGTCAGTTTGATGTCTGGAAGATATTGGTAACCCCTATTTTTAGGTCAAAAACCCTAAAAATTGAAACTTGTCAGAATTGACTAAAAATTGTTTTGATGGGCTTATTACACTTCACGATCACAGTGGTGAAGTCAAAATAAGGAAAAAGTTAGTTTAAGTACGGTGGGTAGTTTTCACTTTTTTAGGTGAAAAGTTAGAATCTTCGAGGTCATCAATGGCAAATGGTCAGATACTAGGTGTCAAAAGCTAAGCTTAAAACACTCCAACGAAGTTTCTATGGTGAGATATGTTCAAAATGATGCTTCATCATGGAGGGGATTTTCAGCGAGGTGAAAATCATTGGAATTTTTCTAACTGTGAAGACAAAAGAGCCCCTGGAGGCCAGGGGCACCCTAGATTTCAAAGGCCTAGATTACATTTTCGAGATTTGTCACTTCCAAGAAGACTTCTTCAGAATATGTCAACTTCGCAATGAGCCTACTAGCCAACCTAGAAGACTTGTTTAGCACTTGAAATTGGAGATTGAACGATAAATGAGGGAGATGAGAATTTTACTAACATTGAAGCAAAAAGCACGCCTGGTAGCCAGCAATGCCCATCTTTTTGAGGTACTAGATGAAAGTTTTTGACCAAATGATACTCAGGATGTTTGTCTTAGACTTGATCAAGCTTTGCAACGAATCCGTCAGTGGGTTAATTTGAGTTATTGAATTGTCGAAATCAAGAGTCAAACATAAGGTTTTATCATGGTCAAAATGTCTTGAAAACAACAAAAGTGCCCCTAGAGGCCAGGGGTGCTCAAGGTTTTGGATCCTCAAATGTAGTTGTTTGGGTTACCTCAGATACTTATCCTGTCTGTGTTGCTTTCAACTTTCTGTTGCATACCTTAGTCAGGTCAGAAGACAAGTCAGTCACCTGCAACTGGGGATTAAGTGGATTATTAGCCAATTTGGAAAATGACCAAGTTTGGAAGGAAAAGCACCCCCTGGAGGCCAAGGGTGCCCATGCTTTTCACCTAGTAGATGATGATTTTAGGAAAAGTGCTCTCCAAGAGATCATGTTCAAAATTGAGCCTACTAGCTAGCTTTGAAGTTTTGTAGTTGTCGAAGAACGCAAGATGAAGTGAGGTCAAAACACCTTCAAAATGATGAAAATGCATGAAAATTGACCAAGTCTAAAGCAGAAAAGCGCCCTGGAGGCCAGGGGTGTCTTGAATTTTGAAGCCTCAAATGTTAGAATTAGGGTTTGCAGCCTCAAGGAGTTTCTTGTCAGTTTTGATCCTGCTCTTCAATGAAACTGCCAACCAGTCTTCTAATCACATTGGTCAATCAAAATCAGTGATTGAACATACCCTCCAGTGATTTGCGAATTGAAAATGGAGGAGTTAGTTAACTGAATTTAAATAATATTTAAACTTCAGTTGCACTTCTTAAGTTGACTTCAACAGGACTTGATTTTTGCTTGCAAATGGCGAATTTATTTTTGCATGCATAGTTAATTGAAGTGCATGGAGGTGGCGCCCAATTTAGGGCTTATTTTTAATTCAGTTAATTGAGTTTGAGGTCCAATCAGAAGGTGGCACCTAAATTTAGGAAATTGCATGCATTTGTGATGCCTTTCTTCATAAATTTTATTTATTAAGGCATTTGGGTGTCCATTATTCTCATCACAGGTGGAAGCAAACAATTATTTTCTCAAGCAACCAAAGATCTGAAGGTGCTACGAGTGATATTTTTCAGTGTTCTTCATAGTGCCAGGTCCAGATTGTTCAAAGGATTTATCTTTCAGACTTCATTCTTCGAGTGTGTGTAGACTTAATCAAATCCCAGTCAAGGAGAAGCCGTCATTTTTAGAGGCAGAATAATAACTTCTATTTTCTATCTCTAAAATTCTTCTATCCTTGTCTTAGGTTTTCTCTCGCACGTCAAAGTAAACAACATGATTCTCAAAATATGATCACCTGGGTTCACTTGTTTCAGCATAAGCAACAAAACCCATGTTTTTGAATTTTTCGAGAAAATTGCCCTATTACTTCGCATTTTGAAGTATTGTGTTTTTAAAGAAGATTTTTTGCATGTGGGCCAAAAACTCACTTTTTCTGAAATCAAATCATTTGGGTTTGCTTAGAATTCCATTCTCTACAAAACCCATGTGCCAGTTTTTCTCGGGAAAATTTTTCCCCTAGTGTCTCTACAGCCATTGTAGTTCTCAACTAAAAAGCCTTTGCATGCCTTAACAAAACTCATTTTTTTCGAGTTTCTAACAATTTGGGTTTGCTTAGAATTTAATTCTCTACAAAAACCATGTTTTAGCAAAATTCCTAAAAATTCTCCCCCATCTAGCTATTTTTAGCCTCATCTAGAGCCATTTTCAGATTTTTTTGAAGTTTCTCCGAACATATTTGACTTTACAGTCAAAAATCTAGATTTTCAAAATGCAATTCAACCCAATGGAATACAAGCCCAAATTGGTCTTAGTTCGCGACTTTTTGAAAACCTCTGATACAGACTGGGGTCAAGTTTATCTAGTGGTCAAATTGAGCACGTTGGAAGGCATTGACAACACGATAGTCAAGAATCTTGAGCGTTCAAGTTTGCTTGCAGCAGCAGCTATTCCTATCACGGTGTTTGATCTTGTGTCTGTCATTGCTTGCATTAAGCATTACGACTTATCTACAAGACAAATCAGATCAGCCGATGGGCGAGTCATTTGCAGCCTCAAGCTGAGAGACGTTGAGGAATGCTTTGCCATTCCACCCCGCTTAGATAATTTTGTTATAGTCCTGGACGATTGCGACAAGATATGGTAGAGAGCCAAGGAAAGATCTCAAAGAAAGGTTGCTCAAAAGTGGCTAAAAGAACATAAAACTAACATGCCAAAGAAGGTTGGGCGTGGAGAGTTCAAGGATGAGATTGCTATCTTGATCACTTTGCTCAACCGGATTACAGGTCAAGAGGAAGCTCATGTTTTCCGACCGTGGATGTTTTATGTCATTTCCCGAATTATCGACAATAAGGAACACTTTGACTGGGCTATGTTGATCAGTGAGTGTCTTCACCAACAAATCACATGATTCCTTAAAATCCACGAGTTCAACATGGTTTCCTATCTTGTCCATTTAATTGCTTTTTCAAGGCAATTTTAGAACTTTAAAGACCAGTGGAATCCTTGGCGTTCAGCATGTTCACAAATACTTCTATCAATTGGAGTTCTCAAAGGCTGAACAAGATTTCAAACAGGTGAATGATCACTTCCTAATGAAGACAGTCAAAGAGCTTGATAATGAGATGCACATCAGAATCTCGACGGAAATGAAATCAACATTGGAGAGTTGGGCGGATTGGTTCATCCAGTTTCCCACTTTCACATATATTCGAGTGTATGGTTACACTGGAGAACCTGTGATGCTACCAAGATACCCATCAGACAAGGTCCTATTCATGGAGTTCCTGAGACAGGCTCATGATGTTCATACTTCTCTTCGCAATCGACACAAGCAAGCGTTCACCTTTCCTTTCAGATTGGGTATTTTCAAGTGTAAGACAACTACCAATTGCAAGTTGATGAGCAACAAGTTGTCAAAATTCGGACACAAGTTTCTCACTGAGAAGTGCTCCTATGATCCTTCGGGTCATTATGCAGCTCGTTTGGAGCGAAGTTAGTCACATAGGCTAGCACTTAAGGATTTTTGGGCCAACTGCAAAGATGAATTTGAAGTACATCGACGCCACTATTGTAGACTAACTCTTCCTCAGCTTGTTGATTTATTGTCAGAAGACGTTGAAGGTTTGTCAGATGATGACGGTGAGGTGTTACTTAGCACATTCATCAAAGACCAAGTTGCTCACCAGCTACTTCGCCAACTGGATTGGTACGTCAAAGAGAGTACCCCAGTGGAGGACCTGTTAGTTTCAAAGCCGCCAGTGGTGTTTTCTTCACTGCCTTCTACATCAAGGTCGAGACCCTGAGTTAAGGTTATGATGCATCCACCTCAAGATGCCAGAGTTAGTGGAAACACGAAGGGAAGGAGCGCAAGTAAGCGAAAGGAGATCAAGAAAGCGCCAGAAGTTCCAGTAGATCCGGTGGTACAAGCTGAAGTCGGGTCTTCATCTCATGGTTCACCATTTTCTCCACAGTCACCTCCCATTGATATTGACTTAGAGCCAGAATTGTCGGTTCGTGAAACTTTAGTACCTGTTGATCCACCAGAGGTCGACACAACAGCATCAATTTCTCCTCGAGAAGTTGACATGGATCACTCGTGTTGGCTTGAGAGGACTTTGGGAAGAAGAAGGTGAAAGCCTTCATATCAGCTTGATCTATCTGAGTTTGGCAGTCCCTATCAGGATAAGTCAAACAAGAAGGTAAAGAAGCAGGTGCACATAGAGAAAACTCTTGAAGCAGAGATCATTATTGAAGTTGCTAAACCACCAGAGGGCAAGAGTTTGGATGAAGTTGAAGTTGGTGATTTCACCTTCGCCAAAGCTAATCTTGGTAGGAGCACTCAACACGTGGATGTGAGCCTCTTTAAGGTTGCTGCAAGTAATCTTGAAGAGCGAGTCATGAAGGACGGAGAAGAGAAGGCAGCCCTCAAGGCTAAGAATAAGCAACTCTGACAGTACATCTTGGATCTTCTTCATGGAACCTCAAATGTTGTAGCCATTCTCCCACAGCTCCGAGATACACCTGTAGATCAACAAAAACTGGGTCAGTTAGTCAATCGTGGCAAGCTCTTGGACAATTGAATTGAGGATTTCATTGTTGCAGGCAGATACCTTCTCACAGAGTTGTATCAATTGAGGTACATTGCACATGATCTTTGTCAAGGAATCCAGCGGCTTGAATTGACTATGACAGAGAGCAAACCGAAGGACTTGATTCTTATTTCTCAGTTGGCAGTTGCATACAATGTCGTTGTAGTAGATGAGGATAAAAGGAAACTTTTCACTCAGAGAAGATATTCACACCAACTTGTCACCAGATCCCACACACACCTGACACTGAGGGATCCTCTTGGCATCTGTTGAAATGGCTTTACAGATGAGCAATTTGGTGATTGAGGCATTAATCACTTTAATATTTGATCATGATCATTCATTTTGAGAATCCTGATTTTATGACATGCCATCGCCGAGTTTCATTTCACAAGGACTCTGCATGCTGCAATACATCCATCTTTTAGCTTGGTTTAGCTCCAAGCGCTTAATTGATGGTAGTTTTCCAGTTAACTGATTAGTTGTTTACAGTTAGACTTAGAGAATAAACTCTTGCATGCTTGCAAGACTGATTGTAAACTCAAGGAGATTTTAGGGTTCCCTACTCCTTGAAGTTCTATAAATAAGAGCACCCTTGCTCATTTGTAATTAACTTTTGCTCGTAATAGCTAATTGTTGCACCCACCTTGCCATGCAATATCACTATTCAGTATCTATTCAAGAACTTTTGCTATGATAATAAATTGTTGTGCCCACCTTGCCATGCAATATTGCTATTTTGTATCTATTCACTTAGTTAATTATAATGTTGGTTTGATTGTTCATTGTGTGTGTGTCTCGTTATGCAATTTGTTGTCTCGGTTTTATTCTTGTTGTGATTAATAAGCTTTGTTTCATATCTACACCTCGGCTATGGGTTCCTCCTCCTTGGGAATTTAGAAGTAGAGTTTATCATTTGATGTTGTGATTAAAAGTTTTTCTTTCATATGTACACCTCGGATAAGGGTTCCTCCTCAGGAATTTAGTAATAAAGCTTATCATTTGATGTTGTTACCAATAACCTTCATATTAGCCTACACCTCAGATAGGGGTTCCTCCTCGTTGGGAATCTTGGTATAAAGTTTGTCGCCAAATATTACCTGCTTTTAAGTCCTCATGCTTTGTTTCTCTTAAGGAAATATGATAGTTTAAGCATTAAGTTAGTTGTAGTTAAGATCTGCAAAACCAAAGAAAAATCTTAGCTGCAATGTATTGGTTTCCTTAACCTTGTGCCTCTTCTAGTTGAGTCAAAAAGATAGGATTTAGAACACTTACTTTTTCATGCATATCAGCAAAAGAGGTAGCTTCCCCTCCTAATTTGAAGAGCAATCATTATGCACTGTGCATAGTTGTATGTTGCCAATACACACTCCAAAGGTGCGAATTGTAATGCCAACAATTTTATGGCGCCCACCGTGGGGCACGAGGAAAGAAAACTTCAAGAAAAGCTTAACGCTTTATGTCACGAGAATGACCATTTGGCATCCTACTGCTCCAGTTCAACAACCAAGACTCACTCTAGCCATCACACAGTCGAACTTTGTTCTAATTCAAGGAGAGCAGTCAGACATCATCAATAGCCTGCGAAGTTTTATCTTTGACAATCATACATCATCTTCTCAGTGGAGGAACATAGCTACTACTCTAGATAAAGAAGAAGAAAGGACGGATCTTGCAGTAGGTAGACCAGTTTTGCCACCACCAGTGTGGGAATAATTCATCTTGGCGTACCATGTATACACGAGAAGGAGAAATAATCCTCTTTCAAGAAGAGCCAATCTTTCAAGAGGTTCCAGATCATTTCCAAGAAGAATATGAAGAAGAATCTCCAGTCCTAGTTGAAGCAATGGACGATAACAACTATCGAAATAACAATAATGCAAGGAATGTAAGACGTCCAACCCCATTACCTTGGGGTGACAACATCGGACCATTGGCCTTGCAAGGACACCATGAGCTTCCCAGGGGATTGCGAAAGTAGTTCCCTCGATTTCACGACGACAGGGCTTGACACCCCAATGAACACATCTCATCATTCACAGTGGCTTGCTCCATTTTGCATGTTTCACACGAAGACATCATTGTTCATCTCTTTGTTGAGACCCTTGAGAATAACATTGCAGATTGGTTCAATCATCTTGAACCATGCATTATTACAAGCTGGGCAGTCATGAGTGAAAAGTTCTTGGCGAGATTCAAGCTTGCCGAGGACAGTCATCAATTATTTGCACAACTCTCAAACTCAAAGATGGAGGCACATGAACTAATGAGGGAGTTCGTAGCAAGGTTAATGGTCTTGTCACATGTCTTTCCCATACTCTCAATCCGTCTGATGAGATTTTAATGAGTAGCTTCATCAACACACTTCTATCAGAAATAGCCTTTTTCTTAAAGATAGACCATGAAGTGGATCTACAACTTACACAAGAAGAAGCTATCAAGCTTGAAGACAATATGATCACGACGGGGAAGATGACGAATGACTCAATCAGACTACTTGTTCAAGCATCTGTTGATCCACTGCTACAGAAGGTAGCCAATGAGGTGACTATTCTCGAAAGACAGTCACCCACTCAAGGGCAGCAAGCAGTGCTCGCACCACCACCATATCAACCTCAACAGCCATACCAGCTGAAGAGGAATAACTTCCAGCCATTCAACAATTACAAACCAAGGTTTCCGCAAGGACAATCAAGACAACCTGTTGATACTAAGAAGGCCACAACCTATTGCAACTTCCATGACACTGATGCACACATCGGATCCTCATGTTTGGAAAATCAAAGAATGAATCAGCTCATGGGATTTGTTGATGCTACTCCAAGTACAAGTTTCGTACCTTCACCAGACACAAATGTTGTCTCACCACAAATGGACAACTTTGATGGCGACTTTGCAACAGGGTACTTTGACTGAAAACCCATTAATGAACAAAAAGAAGAAGAATACCGCCAATACTCTCTTGTGGTCAATCATGAAAACATTTCATCGCCTGTGTTCACACGTGAACAACACTTCAAAGCACATAAAGAAGAGGAAAAGCGGAAAACAAATGAAAAGGGAAAGGAAGTGCCTTCCACTTCCTATCCCAAGTCTTCACAAGAGAACACCGTGCCAGTTGCTCAAGACTTGTCTTCAACAAACTTTGACATTGTGTCTTCCATGATGAAGATGAAGGTACAAATTTCACAATTGGAGTATCTTCAGGATCATCCAAAGCAGTTGGAAAGGATCCTCAAGGTTGTAAAGAAGAAGGCTGCAATCTAGCCTACATTGCTTGAGTCCTTCATACTAGTAGAAGACAAACCAAAACCATTCTATATATCTTTGTATATAGGAGGTTTTAAACTCACCAATTGTATCATAGATAGCGAAGCTTTGGACAACACCATGCCCTTACAGATCATGAACACGTTGGGACTCTCGTGCACCAAAAACCATGACAAGTGTTACTCACTTGAGTCGAAGCCGATGTCATTGGTCGGTCAACTAAAAGATGCACAAGTAAGGCTAGCATCTTGTCCTGAAAAGAAGATTATGATGACTATCTTGGTAGCTGACATTCCAACCAGTTACGAGATGTTACTCAATAGAAGCTGTTGCAAAGACCTCAGAGGTGAAATTCAGTTGGATTGGTCGTTTGCGACAATCTCATTGAAGAAAGGTAGTTTCAAGTTGGACCCTGAGGCCAAGTCAAGGTTTATGGTGGTGAAGTCCCAAGACCCCTAGGCACACGTGTTATATCAAGACACAGGTCCAGGCACATATGCTATGATGTCTGAAGTGACTGAAGACAATCATAAGTTTGCACTTTCCACAACTACATCATATGAAGAATCAAAAGTGACGATGCAATTCGACGACAGTTGCTCAACATCAGGCTTTGGAGCAGGAGTTGTCATCACTTCTCTTGAAGGTCGTCTATATCCGTTTGCATACTAAATGCAATTTGAATACACCAATAATATGGTGGAATACGAGGCACTTTTATTAGGTCTTAAGAATGCAAAGGATATGGGGATCAAGTTACTTAGAGTTGAAGGAGATGCAGAGTTGATCGTCAAACAACTCAGAGATCAATTCCAAGTTAGGAAAAATCACCTTCAATCCTATAGAAAGAGGGTGTCCATTAGATGGTTTGATGCGTTCGACATAAAATATATTCCACGTTCAGACAATAGCAGAGTTGATGCCCTCGTAGTATCATTTGCTCTATTCATGCCACATTTTGACTTTCATCATAATTCTTTTGCTATTGATCTGATTTACAGGCCAGCTGTTCCAGATAATTTTGACAACTGGCAGGTCTTCAATGATGACGAAGACATTTGAGAGTTTCTCATCATGGGAGACAACTACAAAGAGTTGTTCTTTGAAGGTAGTTCTACTCCTTTTAAAGAATCACTCACAAAAGACTCTGAAGCTACAGATTTTGGGATCATTCAATTGAGAGGAAATCAAATTCCCAAGGGTCTAGTATCTTTAGAGAATATTTTTGATAGGCATGACCGATACATTCAAGATCAGAAGAGTTCAGGTGTTAATACTTTTGTTGAGCATTATCAAGTGAACATTGGCACTGAAGACAAGCCTAGGCTTGTCAATTTTGGCAAGTGTTGTACTTCAGAAGAAGCTGAGAAGTTTACTACCCTATTCAAACAATACAAGGATGTATTTGCCTGGTCTTATGAAGACTTGAAGGTCTTCACACTTGTTGAATTGTCTCATACAATTCCTCTGAAGTCTAATGTTAAGCCTTTCAGGCAAAAGCAGAGACATTATAATCTGCAGATTCAAGATATTGTCTACACGGAAATTCAGAAAATGGTGGACTCAAAGATAATTTTTCCAATTCATCACTCCACCTAGGTGTCTAACATAGTTCCTGTGCGCAAAAAAATAGTGAAATAAGAATTTGCGTGTATTTCAGGAATTTGAACCAATCATCCTTGAAGGAAAATTACCCCTTACCGATCATGGAGCATACTTTGCAGACGGACACCAGTTCAAAGATGCTATCACTTCTTGATGGTTTTTCCGAATACAATCAAACCGCAATGGTAGAGGAGGATCATATCAAGACAACTTTCACCACCCCATGGGGAACATTTGCTAATGAGAGGATTCATTTTGGCCTTATCAACATCGGTGTGAGTTTTCAAAGAGCCATGGATCTGGATTTTGGGGATCTCAAGAATAAAATCATAGTCGTCTACCTTGATGACTTGATCATTTTTTCAGATAAACGGGAGGATCACTTTTCACATCTCGTGAAAGTGTTCGAAAGATGTAGGTACCACAAGATCTCATTGAATCCTAAGAAGACTATCTTTGCAGTGACAGAAGGCAAGTTACTTGGCCACATCGTTTCCAAAGAGGGGACTAGGATTGACCCAAATCGAGTGGATTCAATTAAAAACCTATCTCTTCCAACAAATAAAATGCAAGTGCATTCTTTTTTCAGTAAAGTTAACTTTATCTAGAGGTTTGTACCTGATTTCTCGGAGCTGACAAAGGAGATTTCAGCTATGATGAAAAAGATGGCCACTTTCATATGGATAGGAGAAGGCAAGCAGGCCTTTACCAAAATCAAAGAAGTTATTGCTAACGCACCAATGTTGGTCTGTCCTAACTTTGAGAAGGATTTCATCCTCTATTGTTGTGCGTTTGAACACACTTTGTCTGCTATATTAACTCAGAAGTTAGCTCAGTGAATAAGGAGAATCTCCAATTGCTTTCATGAGTAGCAGTTTTAAACATAGTGAATCACGCTATTCTCAAATTGAGAAGAATGTGTATGTTGTCGTCAGAGATGTTAAAAGTTTCATATTTTATATCTTGAATTCTCATACAATGGTATTTGTCACTAATCAAGTAGTTAAAAGTGTGCTAACTCAATACGAGATGGGCACGAAAAGAGGAAACTTGATGGCTAGAGTTCAAGAATATGATTTGGAGATCAAGTCGACCAAGCTCATTCACGGGCAAGGTCTTTGTCGATATTTGGCAGAAGATGGAGATCAAAAATACCAAAGCAATAGTGGAATTGAAACCGAACCTGAAATTGAAGAGGACCTTTCTTTGGTCCTATTAGTCGATTCTACGGAGGAATGGTACAATGCTTTGTGGTATTATTCAACTTACGGAGAATGTCCACGTCACATGGGCAAACAACAAAAGAGAACATTGAAGTTGAAAGAACAATTTTTTTTGCTTATAAATAATGTTTTGTACAAGCGTGGCCTTGACAGAACTTTCCTATTACACGTCGGTAGAGACCAACAACAGAGATTGTTCGAAGCATTCCATAGTCAAGCATGCAAAGGACACTTCTCATCAAGAGTCACTACATTCAAGATCCTGCGAGCACAGTTCTATTGGCCAACTATGTTTCGCGACGCATATAAATGGGGGTACAAGTGTCAGATGTGGTAGTAGTTTGTTGGCAAAGTCAAATTGGTATCCCTTCCACTCAGGCTAGTGATTATCAATGCTCCATTTCAGCAATGGGGTATGGATTTTGTAGGTCCTATCAACCTGCGTTCCAGTAAGGGGCATGTCTATGTCCTTACAACAACAGATTATTTTATGAAATGGGTTGAGGTCGTTCCTACCAAGCGAGCTACCTCAGAGGTCATATGTGACTTTTTGAAAGAAAACATCATTTCACATTTCTGGGTCCCTCGTAAAATTGTGGCTGATAATGCAACTTGTTTCTTAGCAGAGGAACTACTGGAGTTTTGTTTTGATCAAGGCATCATGTTGTCACATGCATCAGATTATTACCCTCAAGGTAATGGACAAGCTGAGTCTTCAAACAAGAACATAGTCACAATCGTGCGTAAGCTGATTAACTCAAATCAGCGAGCTTGGCACAAAAAAGTTATATGATGCTCTTTGGGCTGATAAAATCACTCCAAAGAGAGCCATCGACACCTCGCCTTTTTCACTTTTGTATGGTACAGAAGCAGTATTACCCATCACATTGGAGTTATTCGCTTTACAGCTGGCATCTACAGTGGAGGATGAAGAATTTAAAGATCCAATCAAGAAGTGGATTTTGTACCTGATGAAACTAGAAGAGGAAAGGGTGGAGGTCGTCGATAGAATCACTCAACATCAAGAGCGAGTGAAGAAGATTTTTGATAAGGCTCGTTAGCGAGACTTCGAGATTGGAGATCAAGTCTTGTTGTAGGACAAAAGACATGAACCTAAAGGAATGCATGGAAAATTTGATTCCTTGTGGTTGGGGTTGTTCCAGATTCACGAGTCTGCAAGAAAGAACACTTACATTCTCTCGCATTCAGACCAAAGGCTCCTCCTGCTGCCATACAGTCGGCAATATCTCAAACACTTCAACCCTTCGGGGGAGGAGTGAACTTTTGTAAATAATTTACTTGTGCTTCTTTGTTATGTAGTAATGTGTTTCCCCGTTCTGTGAAGTTTTGTCGTGTTTTAGGTGATTTTAGGTAGTCTTGTTTTAGGTGATTTCTAGGAAAGTTTTTAACTTTTTAGTTGATTAGGGAAAGTGTTGACTCCATATGCCCAACTGATAAGTCATTGGTCCACAAAAAATCAAAGATTATTAGTTCTCCTACGTTGTAAGTATCCGACATGGTCACCAGACGAAGCCTAATGTTGTACCCAAACCAAATTTTTTGCTTCACTAAGGCATTTTGCTTAAATTAGTCTAAACCTTGTAAAAATGTCATTAGAAGTTAGTTTTTAGGAAAATCAAGTATGGACTTTTAGTCAGTTTGATGTCTGGAAGATACTGGAAAAATTTGGAAATTTTGAAAATTAGGGTTTTTGGAACCCCCTATTTTCTGGTCAAAAACCCTAAAAATTGAATCTTGTCATAATTGACTAAAAATTGTTTTGATTGGCTTATTACACTTCACGATCACAGTGGTGAAGTCAGAATCAGGAAAAGGTCGGTTTAAGTTTGGTGGGTAGTTTTCACTTTTTTTAGGGGAAAATTTAGGACCTCTAAGGTCGTCAATGGTAGATGGCCAGATACTAGGTGTCGAAATCTAAGCTTAAAATGCTCCAACGAAGTTTCTATGGCGAGATATGTTCAAAATGATGCTTCGTCATGGAGGGGATTTTCGGCGAGGTGAAAATCATCAAAAATTTTCTGACTCTGAAGACAAAAGAGCCCTTGGCACCCTAGATTTCAGAGGCCCATATTACCTTTTTTGGGATTTGTCACTTCCAAGAAGACTTCTTTAGAATACTGTCAGCTTCACAATGAGCCTACCAGCCATCCCAGAAGACTTGTTTAGCACTTGAAACTGGAGATTGAACGAGAAATGAGGGAGATGAGAATTTAACTAACACTGAAGCAAAAAGTGTGCCTGCTAGCCAGGGGCACCCATCTTTTTGAGGTACCAGATGAAAGTTTTTGAACAAATGATACCCAAGATGTTTGTCTCAGACTTGATTAGACTTCATAATGAATTTTTCAACAAGCTAATTTGAGTTGTTGAACTGTTAGAATCAAGAGTCAAACGTAAAGTTTTATCATGGTCAAAATGTCTTGAAAACAACAAAAGTGCCCCTAGAGGCCAGGGGCACCCAAGGTTTTGGATCCTCAAATGCAGTTGTTTGGGTTATCTCAGATACTCATCCTGTCTGTGTTGCTTTTAGCTTTTTGTTGCATAGCTCTGTCAGGTCATAAGACAAGTCGGTCACTTGCAGTCGGGGATTAAGTGGATTATCAGCCAGTTTGGAAAATAGTTGTCTGAGAGGAAAAGTGCCCCTGGAAGCCAGGGGCGCCCATATTTTTCACCTAGCAGATGATGTTTTTAGGAAAAGTGCTCTCCAAGAGATCATGTTTAGAATTGAGCCAGCTCCGCAGTGAGCCTGTCAGCTAGCCCAGAAGTTTTGTTAGTTGTCAGAGAATGCGAGATGAAGTAAGGTCAAAATCACCTTCAAAATGATGAAAATGCATGAAAATTGACTGTCTGAAGCAGAAAAGTCCCCTGGAGGCCAGGGGCATCCTGAATTTTGAAGCCTCAAATGTCAGAATTAGGGTTCCCAGCCTCAAGGAGTTTCTTGTCAGTTTTGAACTTGCTCTTCAATGAAACTATCAGCCAATCTTTTGGACACATCAGTCAATCAGAATCAGAAATCAAACATAGCCTTCGATGACATTTGCAAATTGAAATTTTCAAAAAAAATTCTAAGTCTCGAGCAAAGGCGTCTAAAGTCAAAGCTTGAATTTTTGAACTCAAGTGTATGGGCCACCCCAAAATGGAGGAGTTAGTTAACTAAATTTAAATAATATTAAAACTTCAGTTGCACTTCTCAAGTCGACTTCAACAACTCATTTTTTTATTGCAAATGGCGAATTTATTTTTGCATGCACAGTTAACTGAAGTGCATGGAGGTGGCGCCCAATTTAGGGCTTATTTTTCATTCAGTTAACTGAGTTTAAGGTCCTATCAGAAGGTGGTGCCTCAATTTAGGAAATTGTATGCATTTGTGATGCCTTTCTTCATAAATTTTATTTATTAAGGCATTTGGGCATCCATTATTCTCATCACAAGTGGAAGCAAACACATATTTTCTCGAGCAAACAAAGATCTGAAGGCACAATGGGTGATATTTTTCAGTGTTCTTCGCAATGCTAGGTCCAGATTGTTCAGAGGATTTATTTTTCAAACTTCATTTTTTGAGTGTGTGCAGACTTCATTAAACCCCAGTCAAGGAGAAGGCATCATTTTCAAAGGAAGAATAATAACTTCTATTTTCTATCTCTAAAATTCTTCTATCCGTGTCTTATTTTTTCTCTCGCATGTCAAAGTAAACGACATAATTTTCAAAATCTGATCATCTAGGTTCACTCAAGTTTCAGCATCAACAACAAAACCCATGTTTCTAAATTTTTCGAGAAAATTGCTCTGTTACTTCACATTTTGAAGTATTGTGCTTTTTTTCGAAGATTCTTTTGCATGTGGGCCAAAAGCTGACTTTTTCCAAAATAAAATCATTTGGTTTTTCTTAGAATTTCATTCTCTACAAAACCTATGTGCCAATTTTTCTTGGGAAAATTTTTCCCTTTCTACAGCCACTATAGTTCTCAATTGAAAAGCCTTTGCATGCCTTAGCAAAACTCATTTTTTCGAGTTTCTAACAATTTGGGTTTGCTTAGAATTCAATTCTCTACAAAACCCATGTTTCAGGAGAATTCCTAAAAATTCTCCCCCAACAGAGTATTTCTAGCCTCATCCACAGTCATTTTCAGCTTTTTCTGAAGTTTCTCTAAAGATATCTAAATTTGCAGTCAAATATCTAGATTTTCAAAATGAAATTCAACCCAATGGAATACAATGCCAAATCGGTCTTAGTTCACGACTTTTTGAAAACCTTTGATATAGACTTGGGTCACATTTATCCAGTGGTCAAATTGAGCACGTTGGAAGGCATTGACAACACGATCGTCAAGAATCTTGAGCGTTCAAGTTTGCTTGCAGCAACATCTATTCCTATCACAGTGTTTGATCTTGAGTTTGTCATTGCTTGCATTAAGCATTATGACTCATCTACAAGACAAATCAGATTAGCTGATGGGAGAGTCATTTGCAGCCTCAAGCCGAGAGACGTCAAGAAATGCTTTGCCACTCCACCCTGCCCAGATAATCTTGCTATAGTCCTGGAGGATTACGACAAGATATGGAAGGGAGACAAGGAAAGATCTCAGAGAAATTTTCTCAAAGGTGGCTAAAAGAACAAAAAACTAACATGCCAAAGAACGTTGGGCATGGAGAGTTCAAGGACGAGTTTGCTATCTTGATCATTTTGCTCAACCGGATTACAGGTCAAGAGGAAGCTCATGTTTTCTGACCATGGATGTTCTATGTCATTTCCCGGATTATCGACAATAAGGAACACTTTGATTGGGCTATGTTGATCAGTGAGTGTCTTCACCAACAAATCACAAGATTCCTTAAAATCCACGAGTTCCACATGGTTTGCTATCTTGTCTATTTAATTGCTTTTCAAGTCAATTTTAGAACTTTGAATACCAATGGAACCCTTGGTGTTCAGCATGTTCACGAATACTTTTATGAATTGGAGTTCTCAAAGGCTGAATAGGATTTCAAACAGGTGAATGATCACTTCCTAATGAAGACACTCAAAGACCTTGATAATGAGATACACATCAAAATCTTGACGGAAGTAAAATCAGCAATGGAGAGTTGGGTGGATTGGTTCATCCAGCTTCCCACTTTCACATATATTCAAGTGCATGGTTACACCAGAGAACCTTTGATGCTACCAAGATACCCATCAAACAAGGTCATATTCATGGAGTTCCTGAGACAGGCTCATGATGTTCATACTTTTCTTTGCAATCGGCACAAGCAGGCATTCACCTTTCCTTTTGGATTAGGTATTTTCAAGTGTAAGATAGCTGTCGATTGCAAGTTTATGAGAAACGAGTTGTCAAAGCTCTAAAGAAGTTGAGAAACCCAACCTCACAAACCCCAAGAATCACCTGCATACAATAACCTATCACATACAAAAGATATTCGAATCATGGCATTTAAATTGCGCCTCTCGAATGCGGATTTGAAAAAACAACTATGCAGATAAACCGCTCTTCAAATTAGGAGGGGAAGCTCCCTCTTGCTGATGGTGTTCAAGAAAGTAAACTAAAACTAAGTTGCCTATCTTTTTGATCAGCTTAGAGCACAAGGTTTATAAAACACAAACGCCGCAGCTGAGATTTTCTGATTTAAGAACTTCAACTACGACTAACTTAAACTAAAGACGTTTCTAACTTCTCAAGTAATAAGCAGAGCAAGAGAAACTAGAAATGAACAAGGTAGATTTTCTGACAAAATACTTCGATAAACTCTTTCTCAACGAACATCTACACACTTCAATGTAAGTTGAAATCAAGATCATAAAAGTAAAACACCAATAACGGAAATCAGAGATTTTATATCAAGGCAAAGGAGGCTCATGATTTTATTACTCGAACTTCTGGAACAAAACTCACTTCTAACATGCCTGGAATAAGAAATTGCAGCTAAAGAGGCTTGCAATCTTATTCTTACACAATAGAAACAACAATCACACTAACTCCTTGTTGGCTAAAGAGGCTCAACAATTTGCTATCACAACAATTGAACTAAACTAAATAACTTGCCGGCAAAAGAGACTCAAAGAATTTGCTATCACAATAACCGCTAAAGAAACTAAATGAGCAAAGGCTCTTATTTATAGAGAAGCAGAGGAGTAGGGAACCCTAAAATCTCCTTGCTTTCACAATCTAGGGCTTGCTCAACAAGCAAACTTTATTACTAAATCTAGAAAGAAGATAACAACTAAAACCCTAGAAAGCAGAAAAAGCGGGAAACGCCAACTATTACATCTTATCTTCTTTCTATCCTCAAAGAATGGATAAGGATTATTCCAAGAATAGAAAGAAAGCGGGAAAGAAAGCTTCTAGAAGAAAGCTGCTTTAAAGCTCGATCACATCCGCTAGGAAATTAGAGATTGTGTCCCGGTTCGGTGCATCTATGCCTTCAAAGGCAATATTCTGATTCTCCAAGATCTCTTCGCCTTTTGTGATCAAACCTAGAGGATCTTTCACTTCTTCAGTTGCTTTATGAGTTCTATTCTTGCAAAACATCGCTGCCCAAAAAGATGACTCACTAATTGATAACTTGGCGGCTCTGCAACTTTATGCTTCTAACACTTCGCTTGATTCCCAACAGAAGAGTATTGCAACACTCTTTTCCGATACCTTTCCTCTTTCTCATATCACACCTTCTCTTGTTCTTCAGCTGAGATGATGAATTTTTAGCATAGTGCTGATTTGGTCTTAAACTTGAGGGGAGTGTACTCCATATTGAAAACCTTGAAGAATGACTGTAAACTCGCCTATGTTCAGACAAGTCTTGAGCAACTTTCTATTTTTAGAATGCTGATTTTTAGCCTTCAAATGGACAAATTTTTGGAAATTTTTCTGAGATATGGGTTTTGCTTAGAATTTCGTTGCAATACAACCCAGATCGTCCGTTTTTGAAAATCTTGAATTTAGACTGAAAAAGCAGCAAACCCTAATTTCTTCAATTTTTCACGAAAAATGTTGGCACCTGGGTTTTGTTCATAATACAATTAGGGAATGGACCTGCCTAATCCAATCCCAAACCAAAATTTCTTGAAAGCTGTGGATATGGGTTTTCTTTCTCAAGACCGCTTTTGAGAGGGACTCAGAGGATCGTAAATTTGCAAACTCAAGATTTCACCGACATGCAAGGAAAAGCAAATGCTGCAACTTGATGAAATTTCTTGAAAAAACCTTCAAGAATGGTTGAGCACTGGCTGAAAATTGAAATCTTTGATCTTCCTTCAAAAAGTTTAATCTTCTGGATGAAA
>VDFB02187327.1:0-14082 GCA_007258455.2 Sequoia sempervirens | reverse complement strand
TGAAAAGATGCACTCAAATCTATCAACCACACATCATCCAATGCATGGGTTGCCAAGGCTGCAATAAATGCTTCTCCTTCATCTGGGGATGCTTTTTCCGATTCAAAATCAAAGAAAGACTTGTTTTTCTTCTTCTCCTTCTTGCAATCTTTTCGAAAGTGACCAATTTCGCCACAGTTCCAACATTTTTCCTTGGACTTACTGCTGAGACTTAGATCTCCCTGACTTTGACTTAGGGAGCCTCACTGTCCTTTTGCCTTTCACTTTCTGGCCTGTCTCCACACAAATAGTAAGGCCTCCTTGGGCATCTCGAAAGACTTTCTCCGCATCTCTTCAAATAACAACAAAGCAACCACCTCATCCATCTTGAAAGTGGTTGTTGTGCTTCCAATAGCCATCACCAGGGGATCCCATGAGTGTGGCGATGAACACAACTAGAGCATGCAACGGTCTTGTTCGTCAATCTTGTCTCCAATGGAACCCAGTTGATCAACCAACATGTTAAAAGCATTCAAATGGTCTGCCATGAATCCTCCATCTTCCATCTTCAAAGAATACATCTTTCTCAGGAATAGCTTATTTACCAAGGATTTAGCCTGATAAACATCTCCAAGTTTCTTCCACAAAGAAGCAGTAGTCATGAACATTCAAGAGAACGGAATTAGCCGAACAAAGTCTAATCAAACCCTTGGCTTTTCGATCCATGAGATCCCAATCTTCTTGTTTCATGCCCAATGGTTTGGTTCCAGAATTAGCAGCCCATAACTCACGATCTACGAGCATATCTTCCATCTTTCAAAGCTCAAAATTACCACAGTTAAATCTCTCAATCTCACTCCTTGCGGATGAGCTTGCCATCATTTTCCTACAACAAGGACACGAAATACACTTCTGCAAAACTCCCACTGAAACAAAGATCAACTCAGAAAAACCCTTCTAACCCAACAAAGGAATCAAGGTTGGCCAGGCTCTGATACCAACTGAAAGGAAGCTAGGTGAGCAAAAACAACTTCCAACACTAATCTAAGTAGGGGAGAGTTACAAAATTTTCTTTTAACACCTTATTCAGTTACAGAAATAGAAACACATACAAAGAATAGAAGGTAAAACAGCAAGAACAAATAAAACAAACAACAGATATACGTGGCGAAAACCCTTTCGGGTAAAAAACCCCACCCCCCAAAAGCACAGTACTACTGTATTATCTGAAATAAAGATTACAATGGGCCCCAAGTACAAAGCTTCTCCAACAAGTGTTTCGAAACAAACACCTATTTTGGAGTGAATCCGGCAACACTTCGTTACCCTCAAACAAACTATGCATTCTACAATGCAAGGCATCCAATATATAGAAAGATGCAAGCAAGAAGAAGCATCTAGAAGAGAATGGGCATCCAAATCCACATGGTACAATCTTCCACGCCATAACATGCATTTGGACACATGTAACATATTCCCTTACACCCCTTACAGTTGTCATAACATGCAAATATTCCTTCCTCAAGCTTGGGCACCCAAAATATGCTAAACATAGGCTATGACAGATGCCTTACACATCTTACAGCTGTCACAGAATCTGTCATAACTAACAGCACTTACAGTTGTAAGAGAATCTATCATAACTGACCAAGAATACCCGATTCTCTTACAACCCGTCATAACCCAACTTGGGCACCAACTTTCTCCATGCAAAAAGATACCTTATGATGCATCATAGAATCTGTCATAAGCTATCATAACTTGTTAATTGTTATAGGTCCAAGATTCCAAAGTGGGATGCCTACCTCCTCTTGTGTTGATGATGTGTCATCCAGTCACCTCCAACAGGGACGCCACTCAGCCAGTGGGTCCCAATTGATGACAAGACAATGTAGGCAATTAAATAATACACACAAATACAATAATACATTAAATTATTTATTTTTAGTAGAACTCTCAGGTTGAGACACCTTAATCCCAACATTAACAAGGTGAAACAAAGCCTGTATACAATCAAAAGTCAATTTTGATTGCATATATGGATTCCTATTGAAAAGTTATGAACTTCCAAAATAAATGACACCTAATTTTGAGTCCATATGCAAACACTATTGCTTCCACATGTTGTAGATATTTTTTAACAAAGTGGCAATTTTGTGTGTGTCAAGGGAAGTTCCATAATTGTTAGTATCCTAAGCAGCAATTTGTCTTTTCATTAATCGGCAGTCTCATCCAAAGATGCTGTGTAAGTAGAGTAATGGAAAAATGATGACACCTCTTCAATTTTGAGATGTTTGGGAATCTGTGAGTACACAAAAGAACACTCCCAACACATGATAAACATGAGGTGCACTTCCAATTGGAGAGCAAGAGAGCGCAAGAGAGGAGTATGTTGGTGGATGTGAGGCAATGAATAGCTAGCTACTGTTAGAATAGAATAATAATATTACATCAAAATACACTCCTGTGTAATAAACAATAATAATAAAGGTATATGTTATTATTGTTTAATATGAGTTTTATATTTGACTGACTGTGGGATTAGTTTGTGGATGGTTGAGATTGGTTAGAATGTAGCAAACCATTCCTTGTGTATGTATGCAACTTCCATATCAATAACAATTGCTCATTGACTGACTCAATTCTTGTTTCTAATGGTAATTTCGTATCAGAGCAACATACATATTGGCTCTATGAAGCCAAAGGAGGAGCACCATTTGCAGTCAAAGAAGTGCCCAATGCTGCAGAAAACTTGGATCGTCATCCCTATCAAAAACCTCTTCATTTCATTTAGGTGAGAAGGCCATTAATTGCTGATCTTTTCTTTTCAAATGCTGCTGTTAAAGATTAACAGAAGTGTTCCATTAGAAGAGAAAATGCTGCCATAGAGGAAACCCTTGAGGAAATGCATGAGGTCTGCATATTAAGGAAAGAGGATTGGTATGCACATTGCCATTCACTGCTGCCAAGCATAAGGCTTTTTTAATGACAAAGGGTAATGAAATTATGATTCTGATCTGTAATGTTCCATTTGCCAGAATTTCTGTTCGCTGCAATTCAAACAAAGCACTGTCTCAGCCATCATCAGCCAGCATAATTGGATTAAGCAACAAGTTTGGGGTTTGAAGATTTAAAAACAAAACAAAAATTTGGCATCATTTTTTTGTTGCTTTTCATTGATCCTATTTTGAGCACTAGCAAGATTCACAAGAATGTGGAAAGCATTCTTAAAAAGTGCATATAAATATAGTTCAAATAAAAAAAGGGCAAACTATATTAATTTCTTTTATTGCACTTACAAAATTATTTTACATTTTTCAAAGCATTCTTTTAAAAATAACAAACAATATAAGCTTTTTTTTCCCTTCCAAGTTGTAACAAACATTAGTAATGTTCAATATAAATGGTGTCTTTATTTGCATCTATAGGTAAAGGCGCCATGACAAATTACATCTTATGCCTAATAAAACTACAACAACAGCATCTATGACATCGACCCTATATATCATCAAGAAGAAAAAAGGGTCCATCAGTTTGAAGATTTTCACTCCATTTCCCATCCATTTGTGCACTACTGTTAGGCTATAAAAGCCGAAGCTTGTCCTTTCAAGTAAAGAGTGGCTTTATGCTAGGTTGCCAAACAATATAAATCCCTTTCACGTACTATTAAGGTAACATGTACCATCTTGCTCTCGCATTCCTTAAATTCTCTAAGAAATCACCACATACAAAGGAAAAACCAGCTTCTTCCATATTCTAATGCATATATTGAAAGAAGAACATAGAAAGAAGAACCTATTTGGAAAGATAAGGAGCCTTCATATACAGCAGATATGGCTTTAAATGCTCTCACAATCATGCTTTTGAACTCTCAATTGTTGAGAAGTAATAATTATTCCACATGGAAAACAAAGGTCCAAACTCAATTGGAGTTTGAACACCTATGGGATATTGTAAATGACGTTGTCATAAGCCTTACAATAGATGCAAATGAGAAAAAACATTTGACAAGGCTAATTAGAAGGCCAAGTTGATTGTCTTGTTTGGAGTCACCAATAAGGTCCAACCTCATATCAAAACAGCCCAAAGCACAAAAGACACATGTGATAAACTAAATACAATATGTGAAGCAAAGAACCAAAATCAGATTCTTCATCTATAAACTCAATTGCATTAAAAGTGTAATGTTCCCATTTTAGGGTTCTCTTGCATTGCAGTTGGCTCTGACCTTCTGGGTGGGTGTTTGTCTTGTTCGAAGGGTTATTTGATGTTACCAGTGGGCTCAAATGGTCTAAAGGACTCAGATGACACTTTCCGATATTATTTTCAACTTCTAGTGTGTTCTCCAAGAATATTGGAGAGAGCGTATATTTATAATAAGTCACTTGGTCATGTCCATTAATCATCATTCACCATCGGTATAACTCCTACGCTGATTTTGATGCATTTCGATCATTTCTGCAATTTGGATGTAATATTGAGCTATATTTAATTAGCTTTACTGAGGTTGCTATTTTAATTAAAGTATTTTAATGGGAACCTTAGTGTTATAGCTCATTGGAACCGGGATGGAAAGTTTTAAATGTTGAGATGCGTTAGACTTCAGTCCTCTAAGTGCAGCCATTAAGGGTTTGGTGAGTTGTGACATAGCATTGTTCATTCATCAATCCTTGTCATTCGTCATTATCTTTCATTATCAAGGTTTAATTACCAAAACGGTGTTTGACAAAGGCAAACCCTTATTCACCAAAAACAAACAATTTTTCCCTCTCTTTGTGTTTTGAAATATTCCGAGCCAAATTTTTCAACTTTTCAATTACAATAAGGTATAATACAATACCGTTAGGGTTAGCTCAACCAAAACGATGTCGGGCTAACTCTTAACCGTATCGTATACTGCCAGATCCCGATGTGGGCAAGGTGTGAGCATTGGTCAGAGGATCTGAATGCTGAAACAGAGTTGGAAGGAACTCTAACCAAGAATGGCGCCAAGTGATGGCGAGCATATGGTCAGAGGATCTTAAATGAAATGCTGATACAAGAACTCTAACCAAGGATGCGCCAGAGAACGACAAGCATGTGGTCGTGAGGATCCCTAACATCTAGTATGCCGAAGCAAACTCAACACCAAGTATGTGCTACCCAATCCAATACGGAAATGAGGCGACCATATGGCGGAGATATAAAGAATTACAATGTAACTTCAGAATGTAAAGTAATCATTACAAACATGATAAGCAAGATTAGAGAACTGCTGACAGTACTACTGTTCAAAAGAGAAACCGCCTGCCAAGAGCATAGAATTAGAACAATGCAGCGTACATCAATTAAGAGGATTCTCCTTGTTTAACAAGAATGCCAAGACCCTTTACTTCACTCAAATACCAAACTGAATATTCTGTTTTAGACAGATCTGCACTTTTAAATGTAAATCAGCAACCTAACACCACACTAAAATGATCATATCTCACTCATTTCTAACCCTATTGACGTGAAATCAAATGCAAAACATTCTAATGATGATGACAATGAAGATGGATCACAAAAACTTCTCACAAAGACCCCTATTTATTTTGCACGACTTCCAAAGCACTTACAAAGTGAAATTGCCTGCAAGCAAGGGCGATTTACTTTAGATAATTCATAGACTTCAAATAAAATTCTCGAAACTTGCACATATGGTCGCCCTACATAGGAAAATAGATTGGAACAGTACCCAGAACAATATTATTTCTGTTTCTTGAGTTGTGAGTAAAAACAACCTACAGCCATACAAACCAGCAACTCTAAAATTGACAGAAAATACAATAACTCAACTACGGAATGTGAGAAGAACCAACTACAATGAAAGGAAACCAACTACAACTAAACCTCTCAACTAGTTGTTGTCTTTCAAGCAAGAAGAAGAGCCAAGCTAGGAGGTATGCATTCCTCGAAGCAATTCCAACACCATTCCGGCAGCATAACTTTGCAAATTCATCAGATAAACAAAATGAGGACCCTGAGCTCCAATTTATAACTTCAGAAGAGCTTTCTAGAAACCTCCAAGAAGGGCGCCACCTCAAAGATTCTTTTAGGTCATTGACTTGTCTTTTGTCTTCACCCTTAGGATGGCGTACTTGCTTAAGAAGATAAATTTCACTTTTTAAATAAAATATTTGGCTCACCCAAAGTTGGCATCCAAACTCCTTGAGCAATATTTGGCTTTAGAAATATTAAAATATTTCCTCCATGTGAAAATACCCTTCAATGTCCCCCTTTTAAAGACAATATTAATTCATGATGTTAGAACAAGGAATTATAATGTTAAATTATAACATTATAATATAAAATATCTTATATCACCATGGAAATGCATCAGAAGCCAAATTCAACCATACCGTCTGAACAGACTGCCATAGTGAAGCCTACTGATTAGGAGTCAACAAGTCAACTGCTAAAAATAAAATTTACTAAAAATAGTAAATCCATGTAGTCGTTCGTAATGCCGAACTGAACTAATCACCAACGCTAAGCTCTCAGAAAACCCAGAAGGAATTTGCAATCCAAGTTCAACATTTCCAAGTGCAAGCTCCGCAAAAAGACGAAAACGCCCTCCAAGAAGTTTGGAAACCCTGATTCGAGCTTCTGCTTAGCCTACGAGTTCCCAGAAATAGGCTAAATCCAAATGAAGAGCATAGGGATAAATTGGGGACATTACATGTTTGCAGATTTGCAAGAAGAAGGATTTCGAAGATTGCTCAAAAGTGCAATTTTGCAAAGATGTCAAAGTTGTCAAGCTACGGAAACTCATTTACAAATTTTATTTCCGAATTTTCGATAGTGGAATCCGGAGGAATTGGGAGTGCAGATCCGGGATCAAAGGATTGTGAAATCAAATTTTGGAACCCTACTCAAAGACCCATTCACCCTAGGGTGAATCTATCCTAGCAGGACACTCTGAAACCCTTTTTGGTGACTGGTACACATCATCTTACCCTTCTCAGATCTACCTAAAAGTTGTAGTTTATGTTTGTGCTACGCTTTAAATCTACATTTCAAGTTTCACATTGCATAATTGAGTTCATTTGGTATTTTTATCTCCTCAAACTACATTTTAGTCACATTTATTATTTTTTGTCATAAGGGAAATAGCAGATCTCCTAATTGGGTTGACTCACCTAAAGGTTGAAAGTCAATCCTACCTTTGGGAAATCTCTTTTCCTAATGAAATTAAAAGAAAAGTAGGTGTGTTAGGTCATCATTTCATTTTGGTGAACCCTATTCCTCCACACCCCATTTTTTTCTTTGTTTCAACGGTAAACATCAAGAAGAGACCAGTTGTCATATAAATGGAGATCAAAAGAAAGAATCTAACAAAAACAATTGTCGATGGAGGATCGGGAGTCAACGTACTACCCAAAGATACATGGAAGTGCCTCGAGAAGCTTACACTCTGGCCACCGATATTTCAGTCGGTGGTCGTCGACCAACATGGTATCAAGCCGTTGGGAACGTTGATGGTGCAGAAGGTGATGATCGGGACCCAACCATTCCTGCTGAATTTTGTGGTCATCCTACTGGAGAAAAAAGCGTACGATGCACTATTGGAGAGAGGATGGTTGATTGTAGCCAAGGTAGACCACAACTGGAAAAGAAATACACTCTCCATAGAGAACAATGGGAGAAAGTATGTGATTGACTTGAGATATCAAGCAATCAAAGAAGAATTGGCATCGTCCGACTCAGAATCTGAAGGAGGATCAAGATTAGATGAAGAAAGGGGAGTTGTGGAACCAAATGACGAAGGTGTCCTAGACCTCCAATAGTGCTCGAAGGACGAGACGAGTTCACTCAATGGACTCTTCCACTAGCAGATGGAGGATTATGAAGTATATCAACAATATTGCAATATGCTACAAATCAAAGAGATTGAAGGGGACAAAGCCTCGACAAGTCAAGCATTTCCTCTGAGTATGGAGAGTACAAGGAAGGAGTGGCTAGGGTAGACGACACACCAGCACATAATTTTGAAAGGGACAAGATGATCAAGTATGAAGAACCAAACATGAAGGTAAATCTAGGAGAGGAGGATACCCCTGAACAATTCTCGTAGATGACTGGAATCCAGTGTTGAAGGCGACAGCATTTAAAATCTTCACAAAATACAAAAATGCCTTTATGTGGACGTACAAAGACTTGAAGGGCGTACCTCCAAAACTGTGTGTGCATAGAATCCCCTTAGTACCAAGAGCACAACCTATACCCTACTAACTGAATAAAAATTATGCTATAAAGGTACAAGAAGAGATTGAAAAAATGTTGGAAGCAAGAATCATCTTCAAAGTGGAGGTCAACAATTAGGTGTCACCAATCGTCATATCACTAAAGAATCTCAACAAATTCCAATATGTGTGGACTTCTGAAGTGTGAATGTCGTAAATATAAAGGACCCCTTCCCGATCCCATTCACCGATTGAGTACTACAAGAGGTGGCGAGCCATGAAATCTATTCATTATGGATAGGTTCTCGAGCTATAATCAAATAAGTATAGCCGAGGAAGATAAACGAAGACAAAGTTTGTGATTGAAGATGAGTGGCGTACACAACCGGATAACATTTGCATTGGTGCAACGCTCCGACGACCTTCTAGAGAATAATTCTACACATATTCAACAAGATGTCGGTGGAGAACTTTAAGGCCTTCTTGGACGACTGGTCAATTTATAGCGACAAACAAACACATTTGAAGGCTCTTCGAGAATGCATAGAATGGTGCAAAGTGGCACAACTAGCATTAAACCCAAAGAAGTGTCGACTCATGGTGCCTCAAGGGAAACTACTTGGACACATAGTTTGCAAAGCTAGATTAAAGACTAACCAAGATAAAATTCGGGTAATCATACAGATGGAACCACCCAAAACATCACTGAAGTGAAGTCATTCCTCAACCATGTCAGATACTATAGGAGATTCATCAAAAAGTTTTCCCATATTTCTTATCCACTGGACATACTAACCAGGAAAGGACAACCATTAGTATGGACAGAAGCATAGGAAGAAGCCTTCAAAGAGCTGAAAGTATGACTGATCAGTTCACCAATCCTGGCGTAACCAAATTGGAGTAAAGAATTTCATGTGCATGTCAATGCATCAAACTACGCAATAGGAGCAACATGGCACAGGTGGGACCACAAGCGCTAGACCACTCGATATTATTCGCTAGTCGGCTACTGTAGAAGGCAGAAAAGAATTATAGTACGATAGAGAGGGAAGCACTAGGAATGGTTTATGTCGTATAGAAGTTTAGGCATTACTTGCTAGCAACACCCTTCACATTCTACGTCAACCACTAGGCCCTCATGTACCTGGTGAACAAGCCAATAATTCAAGGAAGGGTAAGTCGATGGCTCCTGTTGTCACAAGAGTTCACCTTCACTATCATTGTTCGGCCAGGAAAGAGCCATGTCATTGCCGATCAACTCTCCAAGATAAAATCAAGAGAACTGCTAGAAAGAGTAAATGAGGGCATCCTAGATGCACACCTATTCCAAATTGCAACACTACCCCTATGGTACGAGAACACCAAAGAAACCTCTCTACATCCACATTTTCGAAGGAGATGCCACCGAGGGAACTGTAATGTCCCCTTCTTAGCACTAATCCTTTATGAGACTGTTAGCCTATTTAGGAGGCCTGTAGGCTAGTCGAACGCAGAATTAGGGTTTCCTATTTTATAGGAGGTAACTTTTTGAGTTTTCAAGGGATGCATGCAGGAGTTTTCCAATTTGTTTTTTGGGTCTTTTTGGGTTTTTCTGAGAGCTTCAAGGGGGTGTCACATGCATGTTGATCAATGACCATTTCTAGACTAGTTATTTTTAGAAGATATGATGGCTACTTGAAATGTGCTTAAACGGTGTTTGGAGTCACTTACTATTTTTAACAGTATGTTATTTATAGTAAGTGTTATTTTTGGTAGTATGGTTTGGCAACAGTTCGACATTCAGTTTCTATTTCTAGCAATGCAGTATTGGTAGAAGCTTCTCTAGCTTTCTTGGAGTCAAAAATGGAAAGTTAATAACTTAAGTTATATTATTTCTATTATTGCTTATTGGCCCCCCACACCTAGGCTCATTGACTTAAGTTGTTTTTAACTTGTGTTTCTCATGTGGATGTCCAAGTTGGATAAATTATTGCATTATATAAGGTTAAATTCTGCAAAATGAAGTTGGGCGCTCAAGTCTAAGTCAAAGGTGAAAATTAAAAGATTATTATAATCCTTCTCTTTGGGCGTCCATTTTGGAGGGAATGAGGAATTTGAATTTTTGGGTTTGAAGCCTATAAATACAACATTCTCCCTCTCATTTGGTTATCCATTTTCTATCATAACGAACTATTGCCGAAATTGATTCAGACTCTTGCTTTGAGGTTGAGACGCCTCCTAGCTCTTCTTCAGTTTCGAGTTTGAAAGACAACTCCTAGCTGATCAGTGACTGCTTCTTCACTCAAAGGTTGCAGATTGAGCTTCAATGGTGATGGCTTCATTTGTGTTTTCAGTTTGGTGTGGCTTTGATGTTTTCTAGAGGCATTTTTGGTGTGTTGATTTGCTGTTCAAATTTTTTGGAGTGTTTTTTCAGTCTACTGCTGACCCACGTTCATGCTCATACCGCTCTGAAGACTGGACGAAATTTTATGGGTATTGGCTCATTTGGTTCCTTGCATCTGGGCACCCCTTTGCCTAGATTATCAATTTTTTAGAGGAAGAAACTGATTTTTTCTGCTGGTCGCCCTCCTCAGGGGGCCGTACCACCTTGTGTGGGGTGCATTGGGAAATGTGCCTATCATTTGCAAACTCTTTGAGGGTAGCTTGCTATTGGGAGTTGGATGCCTAGCTTCTCTACTTCATTTTCCACTGATTTGAGGTCATTCGGAGTTGTAGTTGAGGAGTTACGAACATTTGAAGGTTGCTGGTTGGAGTTCATGCATGCTGCAATTTTATATCAGACTGCCGCTCCTTCATATCAGACCTGGTAACTTCAGTATTTTATCATTTTATCATGATGCCTAATCATTGTAATGTCATTAAGATGGTTTCCTAACACTTGGGCTTCATTTTTGTTTGGTTCTCTCATATTGTATTGAATCTAACGCCATATTGTAACACTGATTTAGTAGTACTAATCAGCTCTCTCTCTTTCAATATTTTTATTTTACTCCCACTGGATAAGTGGTTTAGTTTTTGTTTACTTTTGCTGCTTCAACGAAAGGGGAAATGGCTGGCTGCGCCAAGTTTTTGCTTTCATTTACTTTCCAAGGGCCCTTAAAGAAATTGGAAGAAGCTGGCTTGCCACCGCTTTACATTTTCTATTGGCTGGCTTGCCGCCACAGTTCTTGTACCTAGATCATTGTAACTAAATCCCATTACACCACATATATGTTTCTACCTCTTGCCCACTCTAGGATCTAGGTGATCGTAAAGGAAGGGTTGCTTTCAGTTTGTTGATTATTACATTGGGCTAACGCTAATAGGTGAAGTTTATGTGGAAAAAACTAAGGGGGATATTTCAGGAACAGAGAAAACTAGTACTAAAAAGTAAAACATTCCAACTCATTAATGGGTTTTTATACAAGATGGGATCGGACCAAGTACTTCGGTGATGCATCATGTAAGAAGAAATTCCCGAAGTGCTTAAGGAAGCACTCAAGGGATTTGTTGGAGGACACATGGGGCCAGATGCTACAGCATGGAAGATTCTATTGGTAGGTCTATGGTGGCCGACTGTGCACACTGACGCCCAAGAGTGGGTGGTTAGATGCGATATGCGCTAGAGAGTTGGCAAACCACTCAAGAGAGATTATATGTTGCTCTTCCCATCTCAACCTCAAGAACTCTTTGACCGGTGGGGATTGGACTTCACTGATCTATTGAAAGTTGGCCAACTCCATTGGTGTAGGTACATAGTCATGGCCACGGAGTACTTAACTAAATGGGCAAAGGCTTAGGTACTTCCACAACACCGTAGCTTAGTACGACATTTCACCCACGAATGTATAGTCACGTAGGTACAAATATCCTCGACAAATTACAAGTGACAGGGAGGATACTTCGTCAACCACGTCATTCGCTTGATGAAGACGGAGTTCCAGATTTTCCACAACTTGTCAAGCCTATACTAACCAAGAGCGAATAGGCAAGCAAAATTCACAATGTACTAGTCTCGTTCATTCACAAGTCATGCGGCATCAAGGAAGCTGACTGGGAAGACAAGCTGCCAGTAGTGCTATGGGCTTACTGTACGGAATACAAGGTGACGACAGGCCACACGCCATTCAAATTGATGTACGGCCAGGAAGTTGTAGTTTCTGCCAAATACATGGTGCCTAGTCTAAGGATTACCATCGAGAATCAACTAGGCGACATGAAAATTTTGAAGGAACGGTTGTTTTAGTTAACCAAGTTGGATGAGAAGAGAGTACTTAAACAATGGGCTATGAAGACGATGCAAAAGAGAAGGAAGTACTGGCACAACAAACACCTCCGGCAAGAAAACTTTTGGTCAGGAAATTTGGTTCTCAAATATAACGATCGTAACGAATTAAAGCCCGCTAAATTCAAGGCAATGTGGTTGGGACCATTTAAAATCAGAGAAAATGGTGAGAACTAAGCCATTAAACTCAAAAACTTAGAAGGAACTTTGCTACAAGATCCCATTAACAGATCAAAATTGAAATTGTACAAGGAGAGAAAGGAAGCACAAATCAAGATAAATATGTTGGGATACGCAACGAAAGAAGATTGGACAGTAAGTGAAAGCAGAATCATGGAAGAAGAGGATTGGGGAATAAGTGGAAACCAGTATGTGGAAAAGGAAGATTGGACAACACTAGGAGGCCAGAAAATAGTTGAAGAGAGACTCGTCAAGAAAAGAGTGGAATGAATTGCAGTACCCTGAGTACATAAACATTTAACCAATGCCCTGTTCGAAACACCTGCACCGTAGAAAAGTGTATAGGGCCACTGGAAGTTTCATGCATCCTACGAAGGAGAGAGAAGAGGGTATGTTTCCTATGAACTCGACGAATAAGCCCAGAAGGAACCAAAGGAAAAAACAATCCAAAATGAAGACTTGCACGAAGATGACTGGGACGAATATCAAGAAAAGGAAGGTTCGTGCTTAAAAGCTTTAATAATGGCAGAAGATATGTCATATGTTCATCACCCAAACAGACGTATACAACGAAGAGCTAATCAAATATGCCAGAGAACATAATTTGAAGCCCCCAACACTGGTGACTTCAAACAGACTATGGTAGGTCATATCAAATCCAACAAATCCCCCAACGATGGAAGGAGAAAACATCACATGGTATCAGCAGTACAACGGAAGTATGTCGACAGAAGCTACAAAGTACAGGACCTGCTCCCCTAGTAGATAAAGTTTTTGATTTAAAATACCTTGAAACATGTTGCGAAGAAGAATGTCACAAAAGACCACCCTTCTCATGCGAATGGTTGTACGCATCAGAGGTGAAGGTAAGAAGACATAATGAAACAAAAAGCCAGAAGATAAAAAATGAGAATGAAGAGGAAAAAAATTCAAAAATATTGTGGGAGAAGAAAGTAATAAAATTTCAAAAAAGGAGAAAAAGCAAAACATAGAAAAATGGCTGAGGGGAAAATAATAAAAGTTCAAAATACGAGACAGCAAAAAAAGTAAAAATTCGGAGAAAAAATAAAAAGGCGAGAAGTATTGGAAAATTAAAAAATGAATATATAAGAATTTTGACAATTATAAAAAGGCAAAAATATAATAGACTCTCTAACTTAGGAAAATCTCAAAGGGAGTGAGTGCAGAGCATGGTGGCAAGACAATGTCGGCGACCAAACAATGAAACTAGCACTGCAACACACTCAGGTAGATAAGGCTTCACAATTTCCTTTTTTAATTCACGGGACTTTGAACCCTACTTAAAATCAATGGTAATGAATTATAACCAGCATACAATAGAAGTGTGGTAGAATATATGGGTTGTCTAGTCTCTCTATCATTCCAACCAAACGATTTTTGAAGGGTTTTTGGCATACCAACCTCTAGAACAATAATAGCTAAACCTACAACAAA